>CM071618.1:2748075-2818572 GCA_036365135.1 Miichthys miiuy
CCATCAGGAGATCCAAGAGTTCCTGAAGTCAGAGAACAGATCACAGAAGAAACTCTCTATGATCCACTGCTCAGCTGTGGCCTACATGCTGCAGATGTCAGAGGAGGTTCTGGATGAGCTGAACCTGAAGAAGTACAACACATCAGACCAGGGACGACTGAGACTGATTCCAGCTGTGAGGAACTGCAGAAAGGCTGAGTAAGTCCAGATGTGATTCACATTATAAATCAGTGTAGATTAGTAGTTTAGATCTTCAGATATTCACGCAGAATTCTTTTTTAAAATAGTGTTCCACTTGTTTGTTGCAAACATTGTATGACAGATGTTTTTTGGCACAGATGTTCTTGAGTTGTTTCAAATGCTGTGAGTGTACAAATGTAGATTTTTCAGCTTCCTAAGTTAATCACCACAGTTATTTTGTTTATGTCTAATAACTGTTACATTTTTCATTTTTTCTTCTATTCATCTTCCTTGTGTGATGAGGAAAATACACTAAAGACTTTAAAGGGTGTGAACGAGGTGTTTTAATGCTTAAGAGTTTAAAATGAAATCAGTTTTATTTTCCAGAGGAGGTTTCAAGTTTTCTGCTTTCATGCAATTCTTCCATCCATTTTCATAACCACAAATCCTTATCAGGGTCTGTGTCATCACAGGGCTGTCACATAGAGACAAACAATTACACTCATATACACACCTACGGTCAGTTTAGAGTCACTAATAAACCTGCATGTCTCTGACAGTGGGAGGAAGCTGAGTACCCACAGACACAGACATGTGGAGAACATGCAAACATGCAACCCACAAAAGTCCACAACCACAGAAAGGCCATAGTCAGCTGCAGGTTCAAACCTATTCTTGCTCTGGCGGCACGGTGCTAACCACTGTGCCACTGTGCCAACCTTCTTTCATGTAATTATGAAAGTGAGGGCATCGTGACCTCCACACATCAGTGTTGTTCTCATAATAATCACGCATTACAAGTCTGCTGGCAGCTTGTGGGGCTTAGTAGTTATTAGTAGCTATTGTTTCATCTGTTTTTAAGTGTTTAAAGCATTCAGTATTTTGTTTTTAAAAAGTGCTGTGTAGATCATTTTGTTTTGTCTTTTATAATTGAGTAAACTATAATTTTCCTGAAGCAGACATTGCATCAAGTCACAATTATGAGATGATATATATAATGTTTCAGACAAAAGTGGGCTTTTGTTGCTGGTTTATTCAGCTTCTCTCTCAAATCCACAAAACTAAATTGCATTGACAAAAATATAAACAATGTTAGCTTAACATAAACAATAACATGCACATCATGTGGAATGACATTTACCAAATAAAATACATGTAACACCTGCCGGGCACGCAGTGTCAGCAGTTAAAGTAGCCTATAATAGGATAAATGAGACGATGAAAACGTGCTGCCGCTTAGTTCAGTTGCTCTCATCAGATAGATAAACACAGTTCACGAGCATGTAGGGTCTCACACTGCAGTCTGCTGGCATCCAACGTAATACTGCACCTAATTCTGGAAGGTGATATTCCAAACAAAAATACCTCATGAATACCAAACTTGAAACAAAATGTGATCATACATTGTGTACATGTCACACACAAATAAACAAAATGCATGTATGCTACAAACAGGAAATAGTTTTCAGAGTAAGGGTGAGTCATGTGACAGTATTTAAAAATAAAAGCACTTTTACTCATCCTAAATGAAATAAAACAACTGCAACTTAAATAAATTCTAATAAAGAATGATTCTTATTGATCTCAGCAATGGATACTGAATTATACACAAATGCAACAATTACAATAATTAACCATTTCCATCTAAAGTTTGCTTACATTAATGAACATTAGCCACCATAAAGTGCTGATCATACCAAACAAAGATTGTTGTTTCCAAACCTCTGAGTATGTTGTGCTGAGGTCTGATTTCATCATAACATGTTTTGTAATATGTGTCATGACAGACTTTCTCGCTGTGGACTCTCAGAGACTCACTGTGAAGTCGTGGCCTCAGCTCTGAAGTCCAACCCTCCCATCTGAGAGAGAGCTGAACCTGAGTGTAAACAAGAAGCTGCAGGATTCAGGAGTGAAGACACTGTCTGCTGGACTGAGAGTCCAAACTGTAAACTGAGACTCTGGGGTCAGTTCACTGGCTGTAGTTCATTTTTCAAGATTTGCCTGAGCGAAAATCTGATGAAATTGAAAAATGTAATAAAATGTTTGATAGGACTGTTTTTCAGTGGTCCATCAGTCAGTGAAGATGATGTCAGTACTTGTGAGGCTGGAGAATGTGAGGGATAAGAAGGGCACAGTTAAAACAGGCTGCAGAGAGTTTGAGCTTCTGTGTAAACAGAGGAAGAAACAGACAGGTTAGTTCAATAAAGGTGAAGTGAGGAACTGTGATGATCTTCATGATGTCAGAAGCTGATATGGCTACAGACAACCTCACGTGCTTTGGTGTGGTGCATTAAACCAGAGCTAAAAGTGATAAACAGCAGCTTAACACAGGACAAAACATCACTACAAAGTAAGATTCAAGGTCTGTCTCAAGTATTTTCATAAATAAGCTGAAAAAGAAAAATCTGTTGTAACGTGGTTACCAGAGTCATTTATCTGACTGAGACTGATGAAACCTGATGAAACAATGCAGGCCTCTGCTTTGATGACATGTACCTACTGAGAGACCAAATACAGTAAAAGGTCCTGATATAAATAATAAACAGTTACAGTGAAACATTTCTGATTTGATATATTCACATTATTCCACACTTGAGTGACATCAGAAGTATTGTATTAATCTGTGTTGACATCATTTATTCTTTATTCAGATTGGAGGACTGCAGTTTGTCAGAGATCAGCTGTGCTTCTCTGGCCTCAGCTCTGAAGTCCAACCTCCCATCTGACAGAGCTGGATCTGAGTGACAACAAGCTGCAGGATTCAGGAGTGAAGACACTGTCTGCTGGACTGGAGAGTCCAAACTGTAAACTGGAGACTCTGGGGTCAGTTCACTGACTGTAGTTCATTTTTCAAGATTTGCCTGAGCGAAAATCTGATGAAATTGAAAATGTAATAACATGTTTGATAGGACTGTTTTTCAGTGGTCCATCAGTCAGTGAAGATGATGTCAGTACTTGTGAGGCTGGAGAATGTGAGGGATAAGAAGGGCACAGTTAAAACAGGCTGCAGAGAGTTTGAGCTTCTGTGTAAACAGAGGAAGAAACAGACAGGTTAGTTCAATAAAGGTGAAGTGAGGAACTGTGATGATCTTCATGATGTCAGAAGCTGATATGGCTACAGACAACCCTCACGTGCTTGGTGTGGTGTGCATTAAACCAGAGCTAAAAGTGATAAACAGCAGCTTAACACAGGACAAAACATCACTACAAAGTAAGTTTTAACGACTTTCTTAATTTATCCCTATTCAGAATAGATTTCATATTAATTTCTTCATAAATGAAAGCAACATAATTAAACTCGTTTAACTCTTTACAGATTTTCTGAACTCAAAATGACTCCAACAGAACCTAATTTATGTTCATACATAACTTACATTCATAAAGTTGTTGTTGAAGCCATTTTTTTGTGGTCAATAATTTTAGAATTTAGATAATTTATTTAGCTGATGAGACATCTAAGTTATGGTTTGTTTAAGTATCAGAATACATAAATAGGCTGGCGCCTATCCCAGCTAGTATCAGAATAGTCATCTTGAATTTATTAATGCATTTATTAGCTGTTCTGATTAACTCAGACTTCTATCAGCCGTGTAAAGAGCAAGAGGTGTGACTGTGTGACTGAAGAGCTCCTTTGTCTGAACAGACAAATTGATGCAAGCTTAACAGGATTAACAATCTTTGACCTCATGTTTAGTTAGAAAATGTTTTTTGTTGCTTATTGATAAAACAAAACAAATAATTGACAGAGGAAACAGAAACGAGTGACTCAAGCCTTTTTTAAATAGAGCCCTGTAACCTAAGCACAGCAGTTTATAGGAAAAGGACAAGACAGTTGTGAAGTCTCTTTTGTTCATATTTTCATCTTTGTTGTGTTAAATTTAGTCTGCAGTCACTAAAGACGTCTGTTTCTTAAAGAAACTGTAGAAAAGTCTTCTGTTAATCGTTAAAGTAAATGAATGTTTATGATTGTTGGTAAATGGTCACATCTGTATACAGAAGATCCTCTGAACTCATATCTGTTTTAAATTGATCAAGTTTACTTGCTGAAATTGAAAATATTTCTGTAGTTTCTGTTGATTTCAAAGTGTTTTTACAAATGATGTCTGATTATTGATATTTAACCTTCAGAACACACACAAACATCGAGAGACAGATAGATCAGTATCATAGATCAATACAGACTTGTCTGAGATCAGCAGCATGTTATTAATCTGTGTTGAGATTAATGGTTGTATGAATGTTGTGCTGACATTTGATGATTTCTGTAGAAGGCTGACATTGATGATGATGTCACTCTACTCCATTTTTATCTACATCATTTATTCTTATTCAGGTTGAGGAGCTGCAGTTTGTCAGAGATCAGCTGTGCTTCTGGCCTCAGGTCTGAAGTCCAACCTCCCATCTGACAGAGCTGGACCTGAGTAACAACAAGCTGCAGGATTCAGGAGTGAAGCTGCTGTGTGATTTTCTGAGAGTCCACACTGCAGACTGGACACTGGGGTCAGTTCTCTGTTACTATTATAGATCTAATATATATTTATTTAACAGTTGTCAAACACTGTGATGTCATTTATTGAATCATAAACTCTTTGAGTTGCAAAACAAAATAAATTAAAGCTGCAAGCATCGCACACCCATCCGTCAAGTGTAGAGCAGGCCGCAAGTATCCCCAATGGCAGGGCGTTTGAATTTGTAGGGGCGCTAGAGCCATTTAGCTCCACCCACACACGATACCCTTCACATATGTACGAGGTCGCAGGGTGGCCGTGTGTGCCAAGTTTCATGACCGTGCGATGATGAAAAGGTGTTCAAACCGCAAACGCCATCACACGACTTTCGCCTGGCCACGCCCACACCGTATGAGGTGGTGTCATTGTTTTCACCAGGAAGCATCACCAAGTCCTGAAGCCCTACATGAGCCAATTTGATGACACTGCAGCGATCTAGATAGGCGTGACACCTTGACATGTGAAGCGTGACATTTCCAACCACCAGCAGGTGGCGCTATAGGTGAGTGCGAGTATGAGCATATGCGCCTTTAGGTCAGTGTCCAGCGTCCACCCTATGACGTTTGGTCAGGATAGGACAATGTATCCAGAAGTTATGTTTAATTTTGTGTTGGGCGGTGCAGTGACAATTGTCCAAGTTTGAGGTCGCCACGCCACGCTGCTCAGACTTGGAAAAGTTTTCAATAACTTTAACCCCATGGCTGAAGAGTAACCTGCAAGTTTGAAGGCATTAGCATTTAATCTGTAGGATGAATTTGATCATATGCGCAGGTGTGGAAATGGGCAAAATGGCACCAAACGCAACTTCCACCCAAAATGGCTGACTTCTGTGCTTCTGGCACCATGGCGTCCATAAGCATTTTTGTGCGCCTGGGTATGACACACGCTGCTGGACTGTTTTGTCGTCCCACGCAAAAGTCACCCCATTTATTTGGCATTTTTGAAAAATTTAGGCGCTATAGAGCCATTTTGCAACGCCAATGCATGAGACCACCAAATTATCGAATTTTTCACAGGCATGACGCGCCAGCAAAATCTGCACTTTTCGCGAACGTTACAGGCATGTAATTCGTCCCATAAGACGGAAAAGAAGTAAAATGAAAATAATAATAATAATAAAAAGTGGAAAAATTCCTTCAGTTCCAGTAGGTCCTCACCACTGTCGTGCTCGGGCCCCACTAAAACATAGGTTCAAAAACATACCAAGTGTGTGGTCAGAAAACTGTTACTCTTCAGCCATCTAACAGCCACAAACAATTCTTCTTAAAGACCACCTGTCCATGAGAGGTGTGTCATATACGCCACCACATAATAAAAATGAGAGAACCTGTTTTAACGACTTTCTTAATTTATCCCTATTCAGAATAGATTTCATATTAATTTCTTCATGAATGAAAGCAACATAATTAAACTCGCTTAACTCTTTTACAGATTTTCTGAACTCAAAAATGACTCAACAGAACCTAATTTATGTTCATACAACTTACATTCATAAAGTTGTTGTTAGAAGCATTTTTTGTGGTCAATAATTTTACAATTTAGATAATTTATTTAGCTGATGAGACATCTAAGTTATGGTTTGTTTAAGTATCAGAATACATAAATAGGCTGGCGCCTATCCCAGCTAGTATCAGAATAGTCATCTTGAATTTATTAATGAATTTATTAGCTGTTCTGATTAACTCAGACTTCTATTAGCCGTAAAGAGCAAGAGGTGTGACTGTGTGACTGAAGAGCCTTTTGTCTGAACAGACAAATTGATGCAAGCTTAAGGATTAACAATCTTTGACCTCATGTTTAGTTTGAAAATGTTTTTTGTTGCTTATTGATAAAACAAAACAAATAATTGACAGAGGAAAACAGAAACGAGTGACTCAAGCCTTTTTTTTTTTTAAATAGAGCCCTGTAACCTAGTACAGCAGTTTATATAGGATAGGACAAGACAGTTGTGAAGTCTCTTTTGTTCATATTTTCATCTTTCTTGTGTTAAATTTAGTCTGCAGTCACCAAAGACTTGTGTTTCTTAAAGAAACTGTAGAAAAAGTCTTCTGTTAGTCGTTAAAGTAAATGAATGTTTATGATTGTTGGTAAATGGTCACATCTGTATACAGAAGATCCTCTGAACTCATATTTGTTTTAAATTGATCAAGTTTACTTGCTGAATTGAAAATATTTCTGTAGTTTCTGTTGATTTTAAATGTGTTTTTACAAATGATGTCTGATTATTGATATTTAACCTTCAGAATACACAAACATCGAGAGACAGAGATAGATCAGTATCATAGGATCAATACAGACTTGTCTGAGATCAGCAGCATGTTATTAATCTGTGTTG
Organism: Miichthys miiuy; assembly: GCA_036365135.1. Lineage (NCBI taxonomy): Eukaryota > Metazoa > Chordata > Actinopteri > Sciaenidae > Miichthys > Miichthys miiuy. The sequence continues at coordinate 2,755,099 of CM071618.1, forward strand.
ACATTAATGGTTGTATGAATGTTGTGCTGACATTTGGATGATTTCTGTAGAAGGCTGACATTGATGATGATGTCACTCCATTTTTATCTACATCATTTATTCTTTATTCAGATTGTGGGACTGCAGTTTGTCAGAGATCAGCTGTGCTTTTCTGGCCTCAGCTCTGAAGTCCAACCCCTCCCATCTGACAGAGCTGGAGCTGAACTACAACAAGCTGCAGGATTTAGGAGTGAAGCTGCTGTGTGATTTTCTGGAGAGTCTACACTGCAGACTGAAGATTCTGAGGTCAGTTCTCTGTTACTATTATAGATCTGATATATTTATTTAACAGTTGTCAATTAATTTCTTCATAAATGAAAGCAACATAATTAAACTGTTTAACTCTTTTACAGATTTTCTGAACTCAAAATGACCAACAGAACCTAATTTATGTTCATACATAACTTACATTCATAAAGTTGTTGTTGAAGCCATTTTTTGTGGTCAATAATTTTAGGATTTAGATAATTTATTTAGCTGATGAGACATCTAAGTTATGGTTTGTTTAAGTATCAGAATACATAAATAGGCTGGCGCCTATCCCAGCTAGTATCAGAATAGTCATCTTGAATTTATTAATGAATTTATTAGCTGTTCTGATTAACTCAGACTTCTATCAGCCGTGTAAAGAGCAAGAGGTGTGACTGTGTGACTGAAGAGCTCCTTTTGTCTGAACAGACAGATTGATGCAAGCTTAACAGGATTAACAATCTTTGACCTCATGTTTAGTTTGAAAATGTTTTTTGTTGCTTATTGATAAAACAAAACAAATAATTGACAGAGGAAAACAAAACGAGTGACTCAAGCCTTTTTTTTTAAATAGAGCCCTGTAACCTGGCACAGCAGTTTATATAGGAAAAGGACAAGACAGTTGTGAAGTCTCTTTTGTTCATATTTTCATCTTTCTTGTGTTAAATTTAGTCTGCAGTCACTAAAGACTTGTGTTTTTAAAGAAACTGTAGAAAAGTCTTCTGTTAGTCGTTAAAGTAAATGAATGTTTATGATTGTTGGTAAATGGTCACATCTGTATACAGAAGATCCTCTGAACTCATATTTGTTTTAAATTGATCAAGTTTACTTGCTGAAATTGAAAATATTTCTAGTTTCTGTTGATTTCAAAGTGTTTTTACAAATGATGTCTGATTATTGATATTTAACCTTCAGAACACACACAAACATCGAGAGACAGAGATAGATCAGTATCATAGGATCAATACAGACTTGTCTGAGATCAGCAGCATGTTATTAATCTGTGTTGAGATTAATGGTTGTATGAATGTTGTGCTGACATTTGGATGATTTCTGTAGAAGGCTGACATTGATGATGATGTCACTCTACTCTATTTTTATCTACATCATTTATTCTTTATTCAGGTTGAGGAGCTGCAGTTTGTCAGAGATCAGCTGTGCTTCTCTGGCCTCAGCTCTGAAGTCCAACCCTCCCATCTGACAGAGCTGGATCTGAGTGACAACAAGCTGCAGGATTCAGGAGTGAAGACACTGTCTGCTGGACTGGAGAGTCCAAACTGTAAACTGAGACTCTGGGGTCAGTTCACTGACTGTAGTTCATTGTTCAAGATTTGCCTGTTGAAAATCTGATGAAATTGAAAATGTAATAAAATGTTTGATAGGACTGTTTTTCAGTGGTCCATCAGTCAGTGAAGATGATGTCAGTACTTGTGAGGCTGAGAATGTGTGAGGGATAAGAAGGCACAGTTAAAACAGGCTGCAGAGAGTTTGAGTCAAACAGAGGAAGAAACAGACAGGTTAGTTCAATAAAGGTGAAGTGAGGAACTGTGATGATCTTCATGATGTCAGAAGCTGATATGGCTACAGACAACCCTCACGTGCTTTGGTGTGGTGTGCATTAAACCAGAGCTAAAAGTGATAAACAGCAGCTTAACACAGGACAAAACATCACTACAAAGTAAGATTCAAGGTCTGTCTGAAGTATTTCATAAATAAGCTGAAAAAGAAAAATCTGTTGTAACGTGGTTACCAGAGTCATTTATCTGACTGAGACTGATGAAACCTGATGAAACAATGCAGGCCTCTGCTTTGATGACATGTACCTACTGAGAGACCAAATACAGTAAAAGGTCCTGATATAAATAATAAACAGTTACAGTGAAACATTTCTGATTTGATATATTCAAATTATTCCACACTTGAGTGACATCAGAAGTATTGTATTAATCTGTGTTGACATCATTTATTCTTTATTCAGATTGGTGAACTGCAGTTTGTCAGAGATCAGCTGTGCTTCTCTGGCCTCAGCTCTGAAGTCCAACCCCTCCCACCTGACAGAGCTGGACCTGAGTGACAACAAGCTGCAGGATTCAGGAGTGAAGCTGCTGTGTGATTTTCTGGAGAGTCCACACTGCAGACTGAAGACTCTGAGGTCAGACGCCATTTTTAACTTCTGTGCTGAGATCATTTTTTGTTTATTATTATTATTATCATATTATTAATAACATGATGTGAAAGTTGTGGTGACACTAAAATGCAGACATCAGGCTGATATTATACTGATCCACACTGAGTATCTGAATGCTAAAGTCAATTTTCTTCTGTGGTTTAGTCCATTGACTGTGGCAGAGCAATGTTGAGCTGCACATTTAAACCTGAATATAACAAGAAAAATCTGCACTGGATAATTCACTGTGAACCTCTTAAAGTTTTAACTCGTATTCCTCATCATGTTCTTGTTGAAATAAATCATAATACAAAATAAATAAATACAAAAAATAATGTATTTCAACTAAACTACATTTTAAACTTTCTTCAGCTTCTTCAGATGATTAAACATTGAATGATTTCAAACATTGTCTTCTAAAGTTACATCATTTATTCTTCATTCAGGTTGAGGACCTGCAGTTTGTCAAAGATCAGCTGTGCTTCTCTGGCCTCAGCTCTGAAGTCCAACCCCTCCCATCTGAGAGAGCTGAACCTGAGGGGAAACAACCTGCATCTTTCAGATGTGAAGCTGCTGCTTGATCTTGTGAAGAGTCCACACTGCAGTCTGCAGACTCTGAGGTCAGTAGAGGGTTGGAGTCAGTCCATGCTGGTCTCAGCAGTATTGTACTAAACACAGTTAGTATCAAAGCACAGATCCAGTATTTCCTGTAAACCTCCGACCTTCTCAGCTGTTGCTTTCTCAGTGAAGCTGTGAGAGGAGAACGGTGACAGGCTTCAGGATTGGACAGAAAGACAGAGAGAGAGAGAACAGTCAGCCAATCAGATGAGCCAGAAGCTCGTTGTGATCATGTGTTTGAGTTGATGTGAAGACGACTGTTGTTGTTGTGTTCATGTCTACAGGAAATAAAGCTGATGACAGCTGACAGCATCACAAGATGTACAGAGACAGTGATCCTCATTCATCAAACTGTCAGACCATCAGATCTGATCTCAAAGTGTTTGTTCTCTCATTCCAACACTAAAGAACTGATCAGTTCATCTTTGTCACAGCTCTCAGATCAGTCTGACTGAAGCCTGCAAAGAACCATCATTACATTTAGTGACCATGTGGTCTTTGCACAGAGCAGAACCTCTGCTGAAGTCCAAATGTGACTGAACTCTAACAGCAGTAAATCCATCATTAAAGTGAGCAGTGAATGTCTCTCTGTTTCTGCAGTAATGATGCCTCAGGACTGTCAGTACTTTATTTCCACTGTGTTTCAGTGAAATGTGCAGAGTCAACAGACTTGATGCTCAAAGTCTCTGCAGGTCTGTGAGCTTCACCCAACACGTTAACATGAGAGCTGAAAGGAAGCTGGCTACGCTACACAGCCGCTCCACTTGTGGTCTGAACAGGACTGAAGTCCCTGCTGGTCTTTATACTGGATGTGCTGCATCACTGACTGACAGCTGATGAAGGAGTCTCTGTAAACACTGATTCATGACTTCTGTTGTCTGTCTTCTTTCTCTCATTAGATAGGAGTGATGAGAAAGGTGGTCGGTCGAGTGAGGATCAGCTGAGTCCTGATGATCCAGAGAGGTTGAAGCAGCAGCATCAGCTCTGACTGGGCCATGTTACTGGGAGGTGGGAGGAGAGAGAGCTTCATCCAGCAGAGACTGACAGAGGAATCACAACAAGTGGAGATGACTGTCAGTGCTGCAGTCTGAACTGCTCTGAGATCAGCTCAATGTCAAGTCCACCATCATCCCTGTGTGTTCCTCTGACTGCTCTGCTGCTGCTCTGTCACTTATTTCAACTGATTTTTTGCTTTGCTTTTGTTGTATAATTGAGAATTGCAGTAAATTTGTTATATTTCAAATTCATTTGAAGTTTGTTCTGTTTGCTCACATCGTGACAGTTTCTATTATTGCAGGAAAAACACAAACCCGATATTCATCTGACCTAACTGCTCTACTAAAGTAATCAGCGACTTCAGACTAAATTAGAATCAAAATAAGGTCTCAGTTAATGTCCTCCTAGACCAAAGCACAGTGTTTAATTGGCCATGTTATCTTCATCAGTCGTCTTCAAAAGTTGGCTGGTATTTCTGACTGTCTCTGTGTTAAACCGGTTCACCTGTGCACTGGCTTCCTGTAACATCTAGAACTGATTTTAAGGTCCTCCTCCTTATATTCAAAACCTCAATGAGCTAGCAGCAAGCTACATTGCTAACTCCTCGTTAACTATTTGTCTTGAAGAACATCATCATCTGCTGCTGGTTTATTTACAGCAACAGCTAAAGGAAAATCAGGATGCAACCTTGTCAATTCCAACCTAAAACTAAGGAGCACACTGCCTAGAGATATCAGGAAGCCAGCTCACTAAATATTTTAGTGAAATACTTCAAAATGATCGCTTCACTTTCCTGATACAGGCCTGAAACTCCTTTCTGCACTTTGCTTCTCACTTATTTTAAATGGATTTGAACTGAGTTTATGCTTTCTGTGTATTCATTTTGTTAACTTTCATTATCATTCAGTGTGTAAAAGAGGCGTTGGCTTCCGATCACCAAACTTGAGACCTCTATGAGAATGATTGAATTATCTGGATGCTTGTTATTTGGTTGCACGCTCCACAGTTTGTCCGGTAAGAACTAGTGATGTGTCAGTTGCGAACGAGCCGGTTCAGAGAATAATTTCTATGCTGAAGGTTTTCTAGGTTTATCTGCTTTGTGTAGCAGATGTTTGATTATATGATTGTGTGCCAGCAGTTCTCACTCTGTGTTCAAGATTGAACTGGATGGCCAACAATGTCAATCTAAATGATAAGAAATGTACTTCTAAAGTATTTTTCACATTGTAACCTTGTAAATAAGTCTGCAGCTGTCCCTGTTATGTTAATATAAATCACTGCATCCACCACATACATATGTAGTGATGGAAATGGAATGCTACTGCTGGGAAGTACTGTCATACTTAAAAGTACATGTTTATCTGCATATCATTGAAATAAAGGCATCACATGCATCTGTTGATCTTCTTTATTCATGAATATTAATATAGAAACATTTGAATTGTAAACTGTATATATGCATGTGTGTGTCTATAAAATAGTATATATAAGTACATTAAAGAATCAAATGTAAACAATGTAATTAGGTTTGATACCTTGATAATCTGTACTTGTGGTACTCTATGACCATGTCAGAGGGCCTGGAAGGAAACTCACAGGCCAGGTGTGAAGTACTGTCTCCATGTACAGTACGGAGTACTGAAACACAGCAGCTGGAGATGACAGGTCTGTTTCTGGCCTAAAGACCAATGTTAGCAAAGATCAAATGTTTTTAGGCCCCATAACAGTGCTCCCTGCTGTCATCCCCAGGCTCTCTAATGTGGCCTAACACCATCATGTTCCTCCCAGTACTGCCTGTGAATGTGTATGACACCTTCATCAACAGCAGTAAGAGGCTCACACAGTAAGCAGAGTCCTGACCCGGTCCGGAGACATGTCCCTACAGCTGCCACAAGTACACCGTGGTACACCGTAGACAGGTCAGCAGTTCATCACAGACACAAAGAGACAAACAACCATTCACACTCACATTCACACTGTGGTCACCAATTCACCTGCATGTCTTTAAAGTGTGGGAGGAAGCTGGAGTACCTACAAACGACTCACACAGACACAGGACACATGCAGACTCCACACAGAAAGTCCCCAACTGGGGTTTGAACTAAAAACCTTCTTGTTGTGAGGCTAACCACTGTACGACTAAGATCAACTGATAATGGTGGCTAGTTTTTATTTTACAAACTGATCACATGTTTGTCTTTAAAATATTGATCTGCAAAAGTAACTATAGTGGACAACAAACAATGGATGAAATGATGACATGGAAGTGAAAGAGGTCATCCATAGTGACAAATCCACATAATTATCAGCAGACTTCACAATCAGTTGGGATGAAATAGAAAAATGAACCATTTTAAAAAGCTAAGAGATTTATAATGTTGCACATTATACAAGGTAGATGAGAAAATGCTCATAAATAAAAGATCAAATAGAAAATTCAAAGATAAATACTTCCAACACTGACATGACCACCTCACTCTATGACAGAGATCACTTCCAGATTTATTCACACAGACATACATCAGGAAAACGTGTAGCGTGTAAAGCATGTATGGGTGTGTGACTGAGTGCACAAAAAGAACGCAACAAAGAAACACATGCTGTTTTCATGCCAGACCGGCCCGGTGCAGCTCATTTAGCTGATGACTGGCCTGCAAAACCACCACAAGGAGAGCAACAGGGACACCTAGTGGACAGGTGGAAGAGGAAACTCAGCTGGAGCAGTTTCACCCAAATTAGTGAAAAAGTTGGTGGTGTGTGACTGCTTTCTGTTTGTTTTGTGAATATATATGTTCCACAATCTCTCACGCCATTTCCTGTCGCTTTTAGGACGCTCTCACCAAGAGGGTTGGACCGTGCTGCTAATCTCAGCACTGGTAATATCAGCCATGATGTGACTGGGGACACATATCATAAATCACCTAACAAGACTCCCTGTGTTGATGCTATAATGTAAGTTTATACGTGTTGTACAGCAGACAAACATACACACATACAATCCTCATTCATACATACACATATATCTTTTCTTTTGTTTGTTTTCTTTCAGTTTTACCACCCGACGCGGAGATGCCTGCGTTGATCCCAATTTGGAATGGGTGAAAGAAGGTAAGTTTTACCAACACACACACACACACACACACACACACACACACACACACAGTATAAACACAGAAAAACTAATGTTTTCTTTGTCTGTCTGTCTTTCTTTGCTCTCTAGTCACTGCCAACATGACGAAGGTGTGAAACATGGCCGCTCTCTGAGCAAACTGCTGCTGCTGTTTGAAAACCCCCGACATACACGCACACGTAACCTGTACACACACATATATTCTTAGATATTTTTTTGAAGTTTTTTATTGGATAGAGACAGCTGAAGAGTGACAGGAGTGTGGGCAGAGAGATGGGGAATGACATGCAGTAAAGGGCCCCAGGTCAGATTTGAACCCTGGGCCGCTGCAGCAAGGACTGAGCCTTTGTACATGGGGCGGATGCTCTACCGACTGAGCTAACCGACACCCTACACACATATATTCTGCTGAAATAATCCCTCTGAGTGCACATACATCAATGCTTGGTACTGATCCCAAACATATATATACTGCATGCTTAAAGTGTAATATCAAGCAATAAATATATTTTATACTTCAAATTGAAAGTGTTTCATTTCTGTCATGTCAAGTTGGTCATTCTCTTATATCAAACCTAACCCTTGAAATGAACTGCTATCTTCACAAAGAAGTAAACTGAAATACAGAAGAAGAGAAGAAAAAGGAAACAAAAGTGAAGTTTGTAAGTTTAGATGTCTTTGGACGGTTAGGTGACGGTTAACCTCAACGCAGACTCGATGAAATGAGGGTAAAAGTGAAACCTGTATGAGCAACAGAGAGGACTTCATTTTAAAGTTTTAGTCACAACTCAGTCTTAAAATTTCAGGATGAATCAATGGGCCACAGATAGCGAGGACATTGATTTGGTTTTTACAGCAACATTACGAGAAATCTGTATTTCTGTGATTTAGCGCCTCCAGTTTCAGAGTGTGATCCACTGTCCTACGTGCATTTTTCATGGTTACATTACTTTTAATCAAAATCTAGCAAGTCGACAACTATCAGTCAAACATTAAGCAACGTCAACAACAGCAGACATAGCAGCCAGCTAGTATTACTGACTAGTCCAACAGCAGTCAGCCCAGCTCGCGCCTGTCTTTCAGCCTTTTATTTCACCAAGCTCTCAAAAAGTCAGTCCCAGATTTACTTTGTCTGACGCCTTCTTGCTCGCTCACTCTCTCCTTCCTCCGTCAACGCCCCTTCGGCCCTTCTACTCTGTCGTTATGTCCGTAGAGGCTGCTGAGCCTGGTTGCCCAGCTCCTGTTCTGGCACGACACCGCTGTGCTCCCGTCAGCATTCGCCTGCACACTGGGTCTGAAAACCTCTCTCTTCTTCCCGTTGATCCAAAATGCCTCCGGTACAAACACTACTACTACAAACACTCTTCTGCAGCTTCTCAACTCTCTCAACACGATGTGCTCTGGTGTGACTCAGAAAAACTTCTAGCTCATAGGTGTAAAATAGAAATGTTCTTCATGTTTACTATCACGGCTTTTATCTCTCTTCTGTCTTTATCTTTTTAAAGATAAGTTCCTCTTCTGAGGGAAAGTAGGCCATAGTTTTTGCGATGTGACCATAAAGTACCGAGAAGTATAAACCAAGTGTGATTACATTTAGATGATCTCTCAGTATCAGCTTCCTTCACATCGACACCACAGCCCACAATGAAGCTTTCACAAAGTGCCCTCTCATGTGCCACCATTTGGTGATAAACTTGAATATATTTGTTATAAAGTTGCTGAAACTTTTGGGAACAGAACATTAAAGTTTGAGGGAACACTGTGTATCCATCTTTAAAGTTAACTGCAACTGAACTGGAATAATATTTGTATTGTGCTTTAAATTTGGACTGACAGAGCAGATAGAAAACAATGACAACGGTTTGAACTTTTCAGTTGGACTTTAGCGCCATCTAGTGGCTGTTATATGACATCATAGGTATACTTGGTATTGAACCAGCTGTATAGTATTTATAAGTATGCCTTTGTAAGTATGTGCATTTGTGTTAATAATAATAAATGGTTTATCTGTACACAGGTACAGTATTTTATGCATCACACAGTGACAGCTGATCTTGTTCTGCTGTGGTGCTCAAGTGTTGTAGCAACTTGTAGCTTCTGAGTTTTATCTCACAAGTCCATAATTTAATATTCTGGAAAGAGTTATTTGATTTGTAATTGTAATTATTGGCAAAATAAGGTATTGGGAACAGATAAAAGTTTTGTATATTGTCTGAAAATATGAATTATCGAGCTCATACATTGATAAATCTTCTGCTTGTATGTAAACATGCACTGTAATCTACATGCTGTCATTGAAAACAGGCTGGTTTCCTGCAGACATTAGTCTAACTCAAAACTCTGACACAAAACAGAAATTAACATGAACAAATATAATGTAAAAAACATGTTAAATAGACCTTCAGTTCAGATTATTGAGTCACAAAGAATCGATAGTTTCATCCCCAAAATATGAAGTGATTAAAAATGTGAAGCTCCTGATTTAGTCAGTTTAGTTTAAAACACTTTAGTTCTAACTGAAACAAAACAGATTATTTACATCATTTAAACATCAAAACTCATTTTAAACTCATTCTGTTGACACCATGAGAGACACTCATAAACACAATGTGTTTAAGAGAACACACACACACGAGATAAACTCACCTGATTTCCTGTAAATGGAGAGAGGAGGAGCTAAAGTAATCCAGGTAATCAGGGTTGATAAGAAATATCATAAAAGAGTTCAGAGTTCAGTTTGTTCAGTCTCCATTTTAAGTCAGCGGAGGAAAAGTGAAGGCTGAGGCAGGGTGAGTGTGAATCCAACATTTTTATTCTTTTACTGTCAAAGTCTCTGAGTCAGTTTTTCTCTGTGGACTGTAGAGGAAAGAAATGTTTGAATGAACTCCACAGTTTGATTCTTCTGTCCATCGTTTTATGTTATATACTGTGTGTGTGTGTGTGTGTGTGTGTGTGTGTGTGTGTGTGTGTGTGTGTGTGTGTGTGTGTGTGAGTAGTGGATAAAGCTCAAATCAAAATGGAGGCCACAGTATCATGAAAGTACATTCCGCAGCTGCTCTAAGCCAGTCAACGATGATGAGTCAGTTACTGAACAGAAATTACACGCGATGTTTGTAGTCAGTAAATAATCCTTGGATTACAGATAAAATGTAATCTAATCTCTGTGTTTCTGTTCTCTGTGTTTTCGAGTCTCGAACAAACCTTTTTCTTGATTCTTCTGTTCACAGTCAGTGTTACTGTTTCACCTCTCAGACTGACTGAAGACAGAAGATGATTGACTGTGAGGAGGAAGAGAGGACAGAGCAGAGTCTCCAGTATCCAGCTGTCTCTGAAGAGTGACTGCTCCAAAGTTCGTCCTCCACAGTTCAGTGATGAACCTGGACCTCAGACACAAAGTAAGAGACTGTTTTACTGTAAACTGACCTGATGAAGATGATGCATTGAGGATGAAGATAAAATGCTCAAAGATTTATATTCATGATGAAGAACTATGAGTGCAGATACTGTTTCAAACTAACATGGATCTTATTTTATTTCTTCAGCAAAACACTTCATTTCAGAATTTACACTTCAAGAAAATGTTCTGATTTTTTGTAGTTTACTTTAACTGATTATTTATACAATATGTTGAAGTAATTTAATCAGAGGTCACCTTACTAATGATTAACAAAGTACAGTTGTAAACATGAGTAAATTGACCTTTGAGCTCAGATTCTTCCACCATAAATTGTTCCTAAAGATGAAGAACAAACATAAATGAGCAGCACTGATGGATATAAAAAGAGTCAGAAAATAGTCAAATGTTGACTTGGATCATTTCCATTATTTATAATATCTGAATGTATTTATACCTTCATTTAATAGTCGACAGTAGAGAGTGACAGGAAACATGAAGGAAAGACAAACAATGAAAACTGTCTGACTTGAACCTGTGACACCACTGTTACACACTATTTGTTATATAATACACTGCTGGTCTACCACAATTATTTAGACCACTTCTAACCTCAGTTCAAACTCAAAGTAAGCTCCCAAAGTGACTGTGAAACAGTGAAGGACATACTCAGCTCTCTTTAATGGAAGACTTTATTGTGAAACAGCTGCAGGAAGTGTTGAGTTTGCATTAATAATAAACTACAGGCAGATTACTGAATGTTTAATAAGACGGACAGATATGAAAAACTGTAAATTAAAGTTTTTTTCTGTTGATGTGTTAATAAAAGATTATTTGTGCCGTCTTCCTCTTAGTATCTGTCACAGCTGTCACCTTAAAAGATGTAATCTGATCTAAGAGGACGAATACAAACTTAAAAGCCTTTTAATTATCATCAGAGAATTTATCATGGATTCATGTGATATGAATAAAAACATGTTGGTGTTTGCAGAGTTCAGTCCAACAGACAGAGAGCAGACTCCAGTATCCAGCTGTCTGTCTATGAAGAGACCAAGTTCGTCCTCCACAGTTCAGGGATGAACCTGACCTCAGACACAAAGTAAGAGACTGTTTTTACTGTAAACTGACCTGATGAAGATGATGCATTGAGGATGAAGATAAAATGCTCAAAGATTTATATCTATAAATATAGCTGTTAATCAAAGTTTATGAAAGCAGGAGAGAAATCAAATCATTTTCATTACAGACTGAAAACTGAATTTAAAATAACAACATATTTACTGTCCTTGTGAACATCTGAGCTTCTCAACAGTGTCGGACAAATCTTGATATTTTTCAACAACAATCAACAAATCATTTTATTTATAAAGAAATGTCTTCACAGAGAGGAAGAGGAGTCATGTTCCTGTGGAGGAAAGATCCAGAACAAGACCTGGACTGCAGACAGTCAGTCAGACCAGCACTGTACAAAGTAAGACTGTAGATCTTAAACATGTAATCTGCTGCATTTCATCCTAAAACTGCAAGAGTCACTGAAATACATCAACTTCATCAAATAAGCTGAACGGCTTCAAATGCTACACTTAGTTTTTGAGTGTTCAGGCTGAAGATGTGTACAGTTTCTGCTGTCCTGATGTGAGCGGTCAGCCTGCTCCACCATTGTAGATTCAGGACAGTGAACAGTTGTGATTTTGTTGAGTAGTAGCTGGTCCTCGTCATGAGGAGTAACAAGCTGATTGAAGTAGCAGAGTCATGGACGGCTGTGGTGTTTGGTTTGACCATGTCCTGGGTGTAGGATGAGCTTGAGCCATTCACAGCACAGTAGACAAATACCAGTGACTTGAATCAAATGTGAGTAATCACTAGTAGCCAGTGCAGGGAGCAGAGGAGGTAGTGTGGGAGAACTTGGGTTGAAGACCAGCCGGCTGCTGCATTCTGGATGAACTGCAGAGGTCAGATGGCACATGCAGGCAGACCAGCCAGGACTTGCAGAAGTCCAGACACGAGATGACAAGAGCCTGACAAAGCTGATGCTTCAAATAAAGTTTCCACCTGCAAATCAGCAGGAGGCTTTATGTCACGAAGACTGACAGAACTTTGTTACTCGTGCTGTTAAAAAGAAACAGGTCTAAATATCAAGACATGAACAGATTTTGTATTATTTTATCAGTGGATCGGTTTAAATATTACAGGGAGGAAGGAACAGTTCAACCAAAACTGACTTCAAAACTTTTACTTCCATAAATATTCTTATATTGATATATTTGTTTATTGTTTCTGAAATGAATCAGCATATTAACAATTGTTTTGTCTCACACTTTTTCTTCTTCAGTGAGTGCTGGTCTGCAGGAGGTTTTAGATAAACATAAGGTCAGTCAGAAAATGAGATGTGAACGTGTGACTGAAGGAAGTGATGAAACAGGAAGTGGAACCCTCCTCAACAGGATCTACACTGAGCTCTACATCACAGAGGGACAGAGTAAAGAGGTTAACACCCAACATGAGGTGAGGCAGCTTGAGACAGCTTCCAAGAAGAAGACCTCCATGACACTGATCAAGTGCCACGACATCTTTAAAGCCTTACCTGACCAACAGAGACACATCAGAGTCGTTCTGACCAACGGCGTTGCTGGCATTGGAAAACCTTCTCAGCGCTGAAGTTCACTCTGGACTGGGCAGAGGGCTGGAGAACCAAGATGTCAGTCTGGTGGTTCTGCTTTCATTCAGGAGCTGAACCTGATCGAAGATGAGCAGTACAGTCTTCTCAAGCTGCTCCATGTTTTCCATCCAACATTACAGAAGGTCACAGCAGAGAAGCTCGCTGTCTGTAAACTTCTGTTCATCTTGACGGCCTGGATGAAAGCAGACTTTCACTGGATTTCAACAACAAAGATGTCGTGTCTGATGTCACACAGGAGTCATCAGTCAGCATGCTGTTGACAAGCCTCATCAAGGGGAATCTGCTTCCTCGCTCTCATCTGGATAACTTCCAGACCTGCAGCAGCCAATCAGATCCTCCTTCATGTGTTGACAGGGTAACAGAAGTACGAGGCTTCACTGACTCAGAAGGAGGAGTACTTCAGGAGGAGAGTCAGTGATGAAGATCTGTCCAGCAGAATCATCTCACACATCAAGACCTCCAGGAGCCTCACATCATGTGTCTGATCCCAGTCTTCTGCTGGATCACTGCTACAGTTCTGGACCACATGTTGACCACAGACCAGAGAGGAGAGCTGCCCAAGACCCTGACTGACATGTACTCACACTTCCTGCTGGTTCAGACAAAGAGGAAGAAGAAGAAGTATGATGAGGGACATAAGACAAGTCCACAGGAGCTAACGGAGGCTGACAGAGAAGTTCTTCTGAAGCTGGGGAGGCTGGCGTTTGAACAGCTGGAGAAAGGAAACATCATGTTCTACCAAGAAGACCTGGAGCAGTGTGGTCTGGATGTCACAGAGGCCTCGGTGTACTCAGGAGTTTGTACAAAGATCTTCAAAAGAGAGAGTGTGATCTTCCAGAAAACAGTCTACAGCTTTGTTCATCTGAGCGTTCAGGAGTTTCTGGCTGCAGTCTACCTGTTCAACTGTTACACCAACAAGAACACAAAGGTACTGAAGGACTTCTTGGGAATGACTACATTTACTCATCTCTGATGTCTTCTTGAAGAGGGTAATGATGAAATCTCTCAAAAGTGAAAATGGTCACCTGACCTGTTTGTTCGCTTCCTTCATGGCCTCTCTGGAGTCCAACCAGAGTCTCTTAGGAGGCCTGCTGGGTCCAACAAAGAACAGTTTAAGAAGGCCGAGACAGCCATCAACAACCTGAAGGAGATGAACAGTGATGATATCTCTCCTGACAGAAGCATCAACATCTTCCACTGTCTGATGGAGATGAACGATGACTCAGTCCATCAGGAGATCCAAGAGTTCCTGAAGTCAGAGAACAGATCACAGAAGAAACTCTCTGAGATCCACTGCTCAGCTCTGGCCTACATGCTGCAGATGTCAGAGGAGGTTCTGGATGAGCTGAACCTGAAGAAGTACAACACATCAGACCAGGGACGACAGAGACTGATTCCAGCTGTGAGGAACTGCAGAAAGGCTGTGTAAGTCCAGATGTGATTCACATTATAAATCAGTGTAGATTAGTAGTTTAGATCTTCAGATATTCATACTACAAAATTCTTTTAAAATAGTGTTCCACTTGTTTGTTGCAAACATTGTATGACAGATGTTTTTTGGCACAGATGTTCTTGAGTTGTTTCAAATGCTGTGAGTGTACAAATGTAGATTTTTCAGCTTCCAAGTTAATCACCACAGTTATTTTGTTTATGTCTAATAACTGTTACATTTTTCATTTTTTTCTTCTATTCATCTTCCTTGTGTGATGAGGAAAATACACGAAAGACTTTAAAGGGTGTGAACGAGGTGTTTTACGATGCTTAAGAGTTTAAAATGAAATCAGTTTTATTTTCCAGAGGAGGTTTCTGAAGTTTTCTGCTTTCATGCAATTCTTGCATCCATTTTCATAACCACAAATCCTTATCAGGGTCTGTGTCATCACAGGGCTGTCACATAGAGACAAACAATTACACTCATATACACACCTACGGTCAGTTTAGAGTCACTAATAAACCTGCATGTCTCTGGACTGTGGGAGGAAGCTGGAGTACCACAGACACACAGACATGTGGAGAACATGCAAACATGCAAACTCCACAAAAGTCCACAACCACAGAAAGGCCATAGTCAGCTGCAGGTTCAAACCTATTCTGCTCCATGGTAACAGCAACGGTGCAACCATGCGCCACTGTGCCAACTGCTTTCATGTAATTATGAAAGTGAGGGCATCGTTGACCCTCCACACATCAGTGTCAGGTTCTCATAATAATCACGCATTCATTACTTTAATGAAATCTGAACCATGCAGTCATCAGCTGCTCCTCACTCAAACAATCATCACATTTAAAAAAATCACAGTTAAAACAACAAACGACAAAGTAAGGAAACAGCACGTTTCTTCATCCCTCCACAGACTCAAAGTGTTTCGCCAAGCTTGTTTTTAGCTTGTTTAGCCTGTATGCTAGTCAGCCAGCGGACCGCAGACCGCAGACCCGGGCACCGACACTACAGACTACCAACTGAAGCCTTCTTTCTGCAGCAGGTCCACTTGTTGCACCTGTGTCGGTAAGTTTCTGCTGCCCGATGTGTCTACCTCTGCCCTCTCTGTGGGATTACCTCTGCAAAACCCTGTCAGTGCTGTGGGCCCGGTGGGAGCCCTGCGCCCATCCCACCACACTATGGCTCCACTTACCTCCCCATCCGCTGCTGGCTGCGCCTGTCTTGCTGATAAGATTGCGGAGCTAGAAGGAAGAATCTCCACACTCTACCAGATCCAGGAAGCGGAGAAGCTGATGGACACCATCATCTTCGGTCCAGCGCAGACTACCGCAGCCTGTCCCTGAGAGCCCGATGCCTCCACGACCTGTCCTGCAGTCGATCCTGCCCCTTCTCCCGTCGCTGTCTCTGAGGAGCCCTGGCTTCGGCTCGGCTAAACCTAAAGCCCCGGTCAGCTCTACTCCATCCCACCATGAACCCTGGTCCCCGGTCGGTACCCGTAACAAGGGATTGAAGCCTCCTCTCTACACCTCCTAACCGTGCGATCCAACTGGAAAACAGATTTGACATCTTCAGTCTGCATGACTTCCTCCTTGGCTGGGGAATCACGGCCCTCTGTCTCCAGTCTCTCCACCAGCCGCACTCGAGCGCTCCTCTCGCCCCAGGACTCTTCGCTCCCGACCGCACTTCACACCGGCCGCGGACGGTACCTGCCAGTCCATCCTCTTCCATCCAGCTCATCACCACGGGCGCAAATTCTCCACCGTCCACTCCTCCAACCACACTCATCATTGAGACTCCATCGTGAGAACATTAAGAAAAGTCTGCGGCGACGTTTTGCTTCCCAGGTGCTCAGGTGTCTGACATCATGGAAAAGTTACTGAATCATGGCGGAACACCCACTCTCCCAAAATATTGTTATCCACGTTGGCTGTAATCGCGCTCAGACTTCAGAAATCTAAAACATGACTTCAGCAGAGTCCTGGATTCCTCGCAGCCCTTGGAAAACAGATTTTCACCTCTGGTCTGATCCTCCACTCAACCGCGCCGTGAGTCGCCACCTCCGCCCATTAAAATTTGGTGGTAATAACTATTCAAAGCAGGCTGCCCAGAAAATAGAGGTCTCTCTCCAGCCAAATTTGCCCTGATAAATGCTCGATCCTAACGATAAGACTTTTATCTTAAATGATAACAATCATTTAAGATAAACATCTCGCCAATTGACTTCCTGTTTGTAACGGAGACTTGGCTTACTGCTGGAGATCTCACCTCTTTAGTGAACTCTGTCCTCCTCATTGCAGCTTTTTAAGTTCCCAAGGCCTTCTGGTCGTGGAGGCGGCTTAGCCACGTTTTAAAACTGTTTTAAATGCAGAATTATGCCTCACTGTTCCTCCTATGTGCATTGGGTATAGACCACCTAAAATTAACAGTTTTTTTCTTCAAGAGTTCTCTGATCTTCTTGTTTCTATGGCCTCTCGCTGATAAACTGTTAATATTAGGAGATTTCAATATTCATATTTGCTGCCCTTCTAAATCGATGGTAAAAGAGTCTCTATGCCTTGTGGAATCTTTTAACCTAACTCAATCAGTTCTGGGTCCAACGCATCAGAAAGGCCACACACTAGACTTTGTTTTAGCATCTGGATTTTCTATCTCCAATCCTGTTTCTGTTGATGTTGGTGTTTCTGATCATTTTATGGTTATGTTTGATTCCACATTGTCGTGCCCTCCTCCTACTCCCTTGCAGCCTCACTCCCTTGTCCGACCCATAAACATGGCTACAGCCTCTCACTTTTCTAAGGTTTTTATGCTTTCCTGCTCACCTCATATTTTCGATGTCCTTCCTTCCTGCAACGATACTGAGGAGCTAGTTAACCTCTTCAACTCATCCTGCTCTGCCACTCTAGATTATGTAGCTCCTCTAAAACAGAGAAGACCTAAGGCAAACACTGGTGCTACTCCTTGGTTGAACGACTCCACTGCGCTATCAGGCAAGCTTGTAGGAGAGCAGAGCTAAAGGATAAACCCAGGTCTCATATGAAGCCCGGATCCAGTTAAAGCTTTACCAAAGCTCCATAAAGTCAGCTAAAGCACAATTCTATTCTGATCTTATTAACAAAAATGCCAATAGACCCAAAATACTGTTTCACAATAAACTCTATCATATATCCTACCACTACCACAGCCACTATGACCATCTCCACTACTGAAACCTGTGAGGCTTTTCTAAAAAATTTTATCCAAAAAACTGACAACATAAGAACTTCTATCTTACCCTCAGGCCCTGACCCATCAGATATTCATCACCCTGCCAGTCATCTCCTGCACTTCCAACCAGTATCATCCTCTCAGCTGTCTGACATGGTCTTACATATGAATTCCACCTACTGCCCTTCTGATACCAACACGCCTGTTTAAGGAGGTTTTTGTAACGATCTGTAAACTTATTTCAGCCATAGTTAATAGCTCCTTATCAAATGGAGTTGTCCCTTCATGTTTTAAACATGCAATTGTGAAACCTCTGTTAAAGAAACCAAGCCTAGACTCCAGTGACATGAATAATTTTAGGCCCATTTCTAAATTACCATTTATTTCTAAGCTTTTAGAAAAAGTTGTCTTCATCCAGGTTTCTTCTTACTTAAACACTTTTAACATCCTTGATAAATTTCAATCTGGTTTTAGAGCTCTACATAGTACAGAATCAGCCTTGCTTAAAGTACACAATGACATTCTCCTTTCTGTTGACTCTGGTTCTTCTGCTATTTTAGTTCTCCTCGATCAGACCGCAGCATTTGATACAGTTGATCATGCTATTCTTTTAAAACGCCTGAGGCCGGGTTGGGCTACAGGGACAGTCCTAAAATGGCTTACTCCTATTTAAAAACAGAACATTCGCTGTTGAAATTGGGAACTGTCTCCCCCCTGCTCCTATTAAATGTGGCATCCTCAAGGCTCAATTTTAGGTCCTCTCTATTTTCCTCTACATGCTTCCACTTGGCTCCATTTTGCAAAAACACAATATTCTTACCATTGTTACAGATGATACAGTTCTACTACACGTCACACCTAACAGCACCTGCTCCTTACGAAATCTTTTAACTGTTTAAATGACGCCAAATGCTGGATGGCGAGGAACTTTTTACAATTCAATGAAAATAAACGGAAGTAATTATCTTTGGTCCACCTGATTCTGTCAGCACTCAGCAATGCACTTGGCCCCTAGCTCCTAATTGCCATAACGTGGTTAGGAATCTGGGTGTCCTCTTGACAGTCCCCTAAGTTTCAACAGTCAGGTCAGTAATGTTGTTAAGGGTAGTTTTTATCATCTCAGAACCATCGCCAATTCAGCTTATCTCAGAAGGATCTGGAGACAGTCATCCATGCTTTTATTACCTCTGCTGGATTATTGCAATTCCTCTACATAGGCTATATGACTCCACCCTTTCCAGACTCCAAATGGTGCAAAATGCAGCTGCAAGACTTTTAACTGGTTCAAAAAAGAGACACCACATCACCCCAATCCTGGCACACTTACATGGTTGCTGCCAGTGAAATTTAGAATCAATTTTAAGATTTTATTATTTGTTTACAAAGCCCTAAATGGTTTAGCTCCGCAATATATTTCTGATCTCTTGGTTCCATACTCTGCCCCCAGATCTCTCAGGTCATCATCTGTTTTTAAGTGTTTAAAGCATTCAGTAATTTTGTTTTTAAAAAGTGCTGTGTAGATCATTTTTGTTTTGTCTTTTATAATTGAGTAAACTATAACTTTTCCTGAAGCAGACATTGCAGCATCAAGTCACAATTATGAGATGATATATATAATGTTTCAGACAAAAGTGGGCTCTTGTTGCTGGTTTATTCGAAGCTTCTCTCTCCAAATCCACAGTGAAAACTAAATTGCATTGACAAAAATATAAACAATGTTAGCTTAACATAAACAATAACATGCACATCATGGAATGACATTTACCAAATAAAATACATGTAACACCTGCCGGGCACGGGCAGTGTCTGCAGTTAAAGTAGCCTATAATAGGATAAATGAGACGATGAAAACGTGCTGCCGCTTAGTTCAGTTGCTCTCATCAGATAGATAAACACAGTCTACGCAGCACGTAGGGTCTCACACTGCAGTCTGCTGGCATCCAACGTAATACTGCACCTAATTCTGGAAGGTGATATTCCAAACAAAAATACCTCATGAATACCAAACTTAAAACAAAAATGTGATCATACATTGTGTACATGTCACACACAAATAAACAAAGTGCATGTATGCTACTTAACAGGAAATAGTTTTCAGAGTAAGGGTGAGTCAGTGTGACAGTATTTAAAAATAAAAGCACTTTTACTCATCCTAAATGAAATAATGCAAAACAACTGCAACTTAAATAAATTCTAATAAAGAATGATTCTTATTGATCTTAGCAATGGATACTAACTTATACACAAATGCAACAATTACACTATAATTAACCATTTCCATCCAAACCTCTGAGTATGTTGTGCTGAGGTCTGATTTAATCATAACATGTTTTGTAATATGTGTCATGACAGACTTTCTTGCTGTGGACTCTCAGAGACTCACTGTGAAGTCGTGGCCTCAGCTCTGAAGTCCAACCCTCCCACCTGACAGAGCTGAACCTGAGACAACAAGCTGCAGGATTCAGGAGTGAAGACACTGTCTGCTGGACTGGAGAGTCCAAACTGTAAACTGAGACTCTGAGGTCAGTTCATTGACTGTAGTTCATTTTTCAAGATTTGCCTGAGTGAAAATCTGATGAAATTGAAAAATGTAATAAAATGTTTGATAGGACTGTTTTTCAGTGGTCCATCAGTCAGTGAAGATGATGTCAGTACTTGTGAGGCCTGAGAATGTGAGGGATAAGAAGGGCACAGTTAAAACAGGCTGCAGAGAGTTTGAGCTTCGTAAACAGAGGAAGAAACAGACAGGTTAGTTCAATAAAGGTGAAGTGAGGAACTGTGATGATCTTCATGATGTCAGAAGCTGATATGGCTACAGACAACCCTCACGTGCTTTGGTGTGGTGTGCATTAAACCAGAGCTAAAAGTGATAAACAGCAGCTTAACACAGGACAAAACATCACTACAAAGTAAGATTCAAGGTCTGTCTCAAGTATTTTCATAAATAAGCTGAAAAAGAAACATCTGTTGTAACGTGGTTACCAGAGTCATTTATCTGACTGAGACTGATGAAACCTGATGAAACAATGCAGGCCTCTGCTTTGATGACATGTACCTACTGAGAGACCAAATACAGTAAAAAGGTCCTGATATAAATAATAAACAGTTACAGTGAAACATTTCTGATTTGATATATTCAAATTATTCCACACTTGAGTGACATCAGAAGTATTGTATTAATCTGTGTTGACATCATTTATTCTTTATTCAGATTGAGGGACTGCAGTTTGTCAGAGATCAGCTGTGCTTCTCTGGCCTCAGCTCTGAAGTCCAACCTCCCATCTGAGAGACCTGAACCTGAGTGACAACAAGCTGCAGGATTCAGGAGTGAAGCTGCTGTGTGATTTTCTGGAGAGTCCACACTGCAGACTGAAGACTCTGAGGTCAGTTATCTGTTACTATTATAGATCTGATATATTTATTTAACAGTTGTCAAACACTGTGATGTCATTTATTGAATCATAAACTCTGTTGAGTTTACAAACAAAATAAATTAAACATAGGGTTCAAAAACATACCAAGTGTGTGGTCAGAAAACTGTAACTCTTCAACCATCTAACAGCCACAAACAATTCTTCTTTAAAGACCACCTGTCCATGAGAGGTGTGTCATATACGTCACCACATAATAAAAATGAGAGAACCTGTTTTAACGACTTTCTTAATTTATCCCTATTCAGAATAGATTTCATATTAATTTCCTTCATAAATGAAAGCAACATAATTAAACTCGTTTAACTCTTTTACAGATTTTCCTGAACTCAAAAATGACTCCAACAGAACCTAATTTATGTTCATACATAACTTACATTCATAAAGTTGTTGTTGAAGCCATTTTTTTGTGGTCAATAATTTTAGAATTTAGATAATTTATTTAGCTGATGAGACATCTAAGTTATGGTTTGTTAGTATCAGAATACATAAATAGCTGGCGCTATCCCAGCTAGTATCAGAATAGTCATCTTGAATTTATTAATGAATTTATTAGCTGTTCTGATTAACTCAGACTTCTATCAGCCGTAAAGAGCAAGAGGTGTGACTGTGTGACTGAAGAGCCTTTTGTCCGAACAGACAGATTGATGCAAGCTGAACAGGATTAACAATCTTTGACCTCATGTTTAGTTTGAAAATGTTTTTGTTGCTTATTGATAAAACAAAACAAATAATTGACAGAGGAAAACAGAAACGAGTGACTCAAGCCTTTTTTTTTTTCTTTAATAGAGCCCTGTAACCTGGCACAGCAGTTTATATAGGAAAAGGACAAGACAGTTGTGAAGTCTCTTTGTTCATATTTTCATCTTTCTTGTGTTAAATTTAGTCTGCAGTCACTAAAGACTTGTGTTTCTTAAAGAAACTGTAGAAAAAGTCTTCTGTTAGTCGTTAAAGTAAATGAATGTTTATGATTGTTGGTAAATGGTCACATCTGTATACAGAAGATCCTCTGAACTCATATTTGTTTTAAATTGATCAAGTTTACTTGCTGAAATTGAAAATATTTCTAGTTTCTGTTGATTTCAAAGTGTTTTTACAAATGATGTCTGATTATTGATATTTAACCTTCAGAACACACAAACATCGAGAGACAGAGATAGATCAGTATCATAGGATCAACACAGACTTGTCTGAGATCAGCAGCATGTTATTAATCTGTGTTGACATTAATGGTTGTATGAATGTTGTGCTGACATTTGGATGATTTCTGTAGAAGGCTGACATTATGATGATGTCACTCTACTCCATTTTTATCTACATCATTTATTCTTTATTCAGATTGTGGAACTGCAGTTTGTCAGAGATCAGCTGTGCTTTCTGGCCTCAGCTCTGAAGTCCAACCCTCCCATCTGACAGAGCTGACCTGAGTGACAACAAGCTGCAGGATTCAGGAGTGAAGCTGCTGTGTGATTTTCTGGAGAGTCCACACTGCAGACTGAAGACTCTGAGGTCAGACGCCATTTTTAACTTTTGTGCTGAGATCATTTTTTGTTTATTATTATTATCATATTATTACTAACATGATGTGAAAGTTGTGGTGACACTAAACTGCAGACATCAGGCTGATATTATACTGATCCACACTGAGTATCTGAATGCTAAAGTCTATTTTCTTCTTCTGTGGTTTAGTCCATTGACTGTGGCAGAGCAATGTTGAGCTGCACATTTAAACCTGAATATAACAAGAAAAATCTGCACTGATAATTCACTGTGAACCTCTTAAAATTTTAACTCGTATTCCTCATCATGTTCTTGTTGAAATAAATCATAATACAAAATAAATAAATACAAAAAATAATGTATTTCAACTAAATTACATTTTAAACCTTCTTCAGATGATTAAACATTGAATGATTTCAAACATTGTCTTCTAAAGTTACATCATTTATTTTCATTCAGGTTGTGGAACTGCAGTTTGTCAGAGATCAGCTGTGCTTCTCTGGCCTCAGCTCTGAAGTCCAACCCTCCCATCTGACAGAGCTGAACCTGAGTTGGAACAACCTGAAGGATTCAGATGAAGCTGCTGCTTGATCTTGTGAAGAGTCCACACTGCAGTCTGCAGACTGTGAGGTCAGTAGAGGGTTGAGTCAGTCCATGCTGGTCTCAGCAGTATTGTACTAAACACAGTTAGTATCAAAGCACAGATCCAGTATTTCCTGTAAACCTCCGACCTTCTCAGTTGTTGCTTTCTCAGTGAAGCTGTGAGAGGAGAACGGTGACAGGCTTCAGGATTGGACAGAAAGACAGAGAGAGAGAGAACAGTCAGCCAATCAGATGAGCCAGAAGCTGTTGTGATCATGTGTTTGAGTTGATGTGAAGACGAATTGTTGTTGTGTTCATGTCTACAGGAAATAAAGCTGATGACAGCTGACAGCATCACAAGATGTACAGAGACAGTGATCCTCATTCATCAAACTGTCAGACCATCAGATCTGATCTCAAAGTGTTTGTTCTCTCATTCCAACACTAAAGAACTGATCAGTTCATCTTTGTCACAGCTCTCAGATCAGTCTGACTGAAGCCTGCAAAGAACCATCATTACATTTAGTGACCATGTGGTCTTTGCACAGAGCAGAACCTCTGCTGAAGTCCAAATGTGACTGAACTCTAACAGCAGTAAATCCATCATTAAAGTGAGCAGTGAATGTCTCTGTTTCTGCAGTAATGATGCTCAGGGACTGTCAGCACTTTATTTCCACTGTGTGCTTCAGTGAAATGTGCAGAGTCAGCAGACTTGATGCTCAAAGTCTCTGCAGGTCTGTGAGCTTCACTCCAACACGTTAACATGAGAGCTGAAAGGAAGCTGGCTACGCTACACAGCCGCTCCACTTGTGTCTGAACAGGACTGAAGTCCCTGCTGGTCTTTATACTGGATGTGCTGCATCACTGACTGACAGCTGATGAAGGGAGTCTCTGTAAACACTGATTCATGACTTCTGTTGTCTGTCTTCTCTCATCAGCTGGAAGTGAAGTGTAAGAAAGGTGGTCGTGGTCGAGTGAGGATCAGCTGAGTCCTGATGATCCAGAGAGGTTGAAGCAGCAGCATCAGCTCTGACTGGGCCATGTTACTGGGAGGTGGAGGGAGAGGAGAGCTTCATCCAGCAGAGACTGACAGAGGAATCACAACAAGTGGAGATGACTGTCAGCGCTGCAGTCTGAACTGCTCTGAGATCAGCTCAATGTCAAGTCCACCATCATCCCTGTGTGTTCCTCTCTGACTGCTCTGCTGCTGCTCTGTCACTTATTTCAACTGATTTTTTGCTTTGCTTTTGTTGTATAATTGAGAATTGCAGTAAATTTCCATGTTATATTTCAAATTCATTTTGAAGTTTGTTCTGTTTGCTCACATCGTGACAGTTTCTATTATTGCAGGAAAAACACAAATCCCGATATTCATCTGACCTAACTGCTCTTACTAAAGTAATCAGCGACTTCAGACTAAATTAGAATCAAAATAAGGTCTCAGTTAATGTCCTCCTAGACCAAAGCACAGTGTTTAATTGGCCATGTTATCTTCATCAGTCGTCTTCAAAAGTTGGCTGGTATTTCTGACTGTCTCTGTGTTAAACCGGTTCACCTGTGCACTGGCTTCCTGTAACATCTAGAACTGATTTTAAGGACCTCCTCCTTATATTCAAAACCCTCAATGAGCTAGCAGCAAGCTACATTGCTAACTCCCTTGTTAACTATTTGCCTTGAAGAACACTGCGATCATCTGCTGCTGGTTTATTTACAGCAACAGCTAAAGGAAAATCAGGATGCAACCTTTGTCAATTCCAACCTAAAACTAAGGAGCACACTGCCTAGAGATATCAGGGAAGCCAGCTCACTAAATATTTTAGTGAAATACTTCAAAATGATCGCTTCACTTTCCTGATACAGGCCTGAAACTCCTTTCTGCACTTTGCTTCTCACTTATTTTAAATGGATTTGAACTGAGTTTATGCTTTCTGTGTATTCATTTTCTTAACTTTCATTATCATTCAGTGTGTAAAAGAGGCGTTGGCTTCCGATCACCAAACTTGAGACTCTATGAGAATGATTGAATTATCTGGATGCTTGTTATTTGCTGCACACCTCCACAGTTTGTCCGGTAAGAACTAGTGATGTGTCAGTTGTAACGAGCCGGTTCAAAGAATAATTTCTATGCTGAAGGTTTTCTAGGTTTATCTGCTTTGTGTAGCAGATGTTTGATTATATGATTGTGTGCCAGCAGTTCTCACTCTGTGTTCAAGATTGAAATGGATGGCCAACAATGTCAATCTAAATGATAAGAAATGTACTTCTAAAGTATTTTTCACATTGTAACCTTGTAAATAAGTCTGCAGCTGTCCCTGTTATGTTAATATAAATCACTGCATCCACCACATACATATGTAGTGATGGAAATGGAATGCTACTGCTGGGAAGTACTGCCATACTTAAAAGTACATGTTTATCTGCATATCATTGAAATAAATGCATCACATTCATCTGTTGATCTTCTTTTATTATTGTAAACTGTATATATGCATGTGTGTGTCTATAAAATAGTATATATAAGTACATTAAAGAATCAAATGTAAACAATGTGATTAGGTTTGATACCTTGATAATCTGTACTTGTGGTACTCTATGACCATGTCAGAGGGCCTGGAAGGAAACTCACAGGCCAGGTGTGAAGTACTGTCTCCATGTACAGTACGGAGTACTGAAACACAGCAGCTGGAGATGACAGGTCTGTTTCCCTGGCCTAAAGACCAATGTTAGCAAAGATCAAATGTTTTTAGGCCCCATAACAGTGCTCCCCGTTGTCATCCCCAGGCTCTCTAATGTGGCCTAACACCATCATGTCCTCCCAGTACTGCCTGTGAATGTGTATGACACCTTCATCAACAGCAGTAAGAGGCTCACAGTAGTTAAGCAAGTCAAGTCAATTTTATTTATATAGCACATTTAAAAACAACAGAGGTTGACCCAAAGTGCTTTACAGTCAGAGCGGATTGCAAGGATAAAAACAATAATGTTATAAAAAACAACAAAACAATACAAAATAAAATGAATAAAAAGTAGACAAAATCATTAATAGTGCAGCCTCAGACTGAGCTAAAAGCAAGATCATAGAAGTAAGATTTTAAACTGGATTTGAAAGTGTCAGTAGTGGGGCAGGACTTTATGTTATGGCGTAGGTTATTCCAGAGCTTGGGGGCAGCAACAGAGAAGGCACGGTCGCCTTTAGTTTTTAGGCGCTAATGGGGGACTGAGAGGAACTGATGTGATGATGACCTGAGATCTGGGGCAGAGTATGGAACCAAGATTTCAGAAATATATTGCTGCGCTAAACCATTTAGGGCTTTGTAAACAAATAATAAAATCTTAAAATTAACTCTGAATTTCACTGGCAACCAGTGTAAGTGTGCCAGGATTGGGGTGATGTGGTGTCTCTTTTTGAACCAGTTAAAAGTCTTGCAGCAGCATTTTGCACCATTTGAGTCTAGAAAGGGTGAGTCCAGTTCCTATGTAGAGGGAATTGCAATAATCCAACCGAAGTAATAAAAGCATGGATGACTGTCTCCAGATCCTGAGATAAACGGCTTGAATTTGGCGATGGTTCTGAGATGATAAAAACTACCCTTAACAACATTACTGACCTGACTGTTGAAACTTAGGACTGTCAAAGAGGACACCCAGATTCCTAACCACGTTATGGCAATTAGGAGCTAGGGGCCAGTGCATTGCTGAGAGTGCTGACAGAATCAGGTGGACCAAAGATAATTACTTCCGCTTTATTGTCATTGAGTTGTAAAGTTCCTCGCCATCCAGCATTTGACGTCATTTAAACAGTTAAAAGATTTTGTAGGGAGCAGGTGCTGTTGGGTAGGTAGAACTGTGTATCATCTGCGAATAATGGTGGAAGCATGTAGAGGGAAAATAGAAGAGGACCTAAAATTGAGCCTTGAGGAATGCCGCATTTAATAGGAGCAGGGGACGAGGAACAGTTCCCAATTTCAACAGCTATGCTATGTCTTGTGTTGTTGATTGCTTAATGTTTGACTGATAGTTGTCGACTGCTAGATTTTGATTAAAAGTAATCATGAAAATGCACGAGGACAGTGGAATCACACTCTGAAACTGGAGGACACTAAATCACAAAAATACAGATTTCTACGTAATGTTGCTGTAAAAGACCAAATCAATGTCCTACGCTATCTGTGGCCCATTGATTCATACTGAAATTTTAAGACTGAATTGTGACTAAAACTTTAAAATGAAGTCCTCTCTGTCGCTCATACAGGTTTCACTTTTTACCCTCATTTCATCGAGTCTGCGTTGAGGTTAACCGTCACCCTAACCGCCCAAAACATCTAAACTTACAAACTTCACTGTTGTTTCGTCTTCTCTTCTTCTGTATTTCAGTTTACTTCTGAAGATAGCAGTTCATTTCAAGGGTTAGGTTTGATATAAGAGAATGACTAACTTGACATGACAGAAATGAAAAACACACTTTCCGATTTGAAGTACAAAATATATTTATTGCTTGATATTACACTTTAAGCATGCAGTATATATATGTTTGGGATCAGTACAAGCATTGATGTATGTGCACTAGAGGATTATTTCAGCAGAATATATGTGTGTAGAGTGTTGGTTAGCTCAGTCTGTAGAGCATCCGCCCCATGTACAAAGGCTCAGTCCTTGCTGCAGCGGCCCAGGGTTCAAATCTGACCTGGGGCCCTTACTGCATGTCATTCCCATCTCTCTGCCCACACTCCTGTCACTCTTCAGCTGTCTCTATCCAATAAAAACTTCAAAAAAATATCTAAGAATATATGTGTACATGTTACGTGTGCGTGTATGTCGGGGGTTTTCAAACAGCAGCAGCAGTTTGCTCAGAGAGGCGGCCATGTTTCACACCTTCAGCATGTTGGCAGTGACTAGAGAGCAAAGAAAGACAGACAGACAAAGAAAACATTAGTTTTTCTGTGTTTATACTGTGTGTGTGTGTGTGTGTGTGTTCGTAAACTTACCTTCTTTCACCCATTTAAATTGGGATCAACGCAGGCATCTCCGCGGGTGGTAAAACTGAAAGAAAACAAACAAAAGAAAAAGATATATGTGTATGTATGAATGAGGATTGTATGTGTGTATGTTTGTCTGCTGTACAACACGTATAAACTTACATTATAGCATCAACACAGGGAGACTTGTTAGGTAATTTATGATATGTGTCCCCAGTCACATCATGGTTGATATTGTGCTGAGATTAACGCAGCACGGTCCAACCTCTTGGTGGGGAAGCGCCCTAAAACGACAGAGAGGAAATGACGTGAGAGATTGACGGAACATATATTCACAAACAAACAGAAAGCTGTCACACACCACCAACTTTTCACTAATTTGGGTGAAACTGCTCCAGCTGAGTTTCCTCCTCCTCCTCCACCTGTCCACTAGGTGTCCCTGTTGCTCTCTACTTGTGGTGGTTTTGCAGGCCAGTCATCAGCTAAATGAGCTGCACCCGGCCGGTCTGGCATGAAACAGCATGTGTTTCTTTGTTGCGTTCTTTTTGTGACTCAGTCACACACCCATACATGCTTTACACGCTACACGTTTTCCTGATGTATGTCTGTGTGAATAAATCTGGAAGTGATCTCTGTCATAGAGTGAGGTGGTCATGTCGAGTGTGGAAGTATTTATCTTTGAATTTTCTATGATTGATCTTTTATTTATGAGCATTTTTCTCATCTACCTTGTATAATGTGCAACATTATAAATCTCTTAGCTTTTAAAATGGTTCATTTTTCTATTTCATCCCAACTGATTGTGAAGTCTGCTGATAATTATGGATTTGTCACTATGGACGACCTTTCACTTCCATGTCATCATTTCAGCCATTGTTTGTTGTCCACTATAGTTACTTTTGCAGATCAATATTTTAAAGACAAACATGTGATCAGTATATCAAATAAAACTAGCCACCATTATCAGTTGATCTTAGTCGACAGTGGTTAGCCTCACAACAAGAAGGTTTTTAGTTCAAACCCCAGTTGGGGACTTTCTGTGTGGAGTCTGCATGTGTCCTGTGTCTGTGTGAGTCGTTTGTGGTACTCCAGCTTCCTCCCACACTTTAAAGACATGCAGGTGAATTGGTGACCACAGTGTGAATGTGAGTGTGAATGCTTGTTTGTCTCTTTGTGTCAGCCCTGTGATGAACTGCTGACCTGTTCACGTGTGTACCACGGTGTACTTGTGGCAGCTGTAGGGACATGTCTCCGGACCGTCAGGACTCTGCTTATGTGAGCCTCTTACTGCTGTTGATGAAGGTGTCATACACATTCACAGGCAGTACTGGGAGGACATGATGGTGTTAGCCACATTAGAGAGCCTGGGGATGACAACGGGAGCACTGTTATGGGGCCTAAAAACATTTGATCTTTGCTAACATTGGTCTTTAGGCCAGGAAACAGACCTGTCATCTCCAGCTGCTGTGTTTCAGTACTCCGTACTGTACATGGAGACAGTACTTCACACCTGGCCTGTGAGTTTCCTTCCAGGCCCTCTGACATGGTCATAGAGTACCACAAGTACAGATTATCAAGGTATCAAACCTAATTACATTGTTTACATTTGATTCTTTAATGTACTTATATATACTATTTTATAGACACACACATGCATATATACAGTTTACAATTCAAATGTTTCTATATTAATATTCATGAATAAAAGAAGATCAACAGATGAATGTGATGCATTTATTTCAATGATATGCAGATAAACATGTACTTTTAAGTATGACAGTACTTCCCAGCAGTAGCATTCCATTTCCATCACTACATATGTATGTGGTGGATGCAGTGATTTATATTAACATAACAGGGACAGCTGCAGACTTATTTACAAGGTTACAATGTGAAAATACTTTAGAAGTACATTTCTTATCATTTAGATTGACATTGTTGGCCATCCATTTCAATCTTGAACACAGAGTGAGAACTGCTGGCACACAATCATATAATCAAACATCTGCTACACAAAGCAGATAAACCTAGAAAACCTTCAGCATAGAAATTATTCTTTGAACCGGCTCGCTCGCAACTGACACATCACTAGTTCTTACCGACAAACTGTGGAGGTGTGCAACCAAATAACAAGCATCCAGATAATTCAATCATTCTCATAGAGGTCTCAAGTTTGGTGATCGGAAGCCAACGCCTCTTTTACACACTGAATGATAATGAAAGTTAAGAAAATGAATACACAGAAAGCATAAACTCAGTTCAAATCCATTTAAAATAAGTGAGAAGCAAAGTGCAGAAAGGAGTTTCAGGCCTGTATCAGGAAAGTGAAGCGATCATTTTGAAGTATTTCACTAAAATATTTAGTGAGCTGGCTTCCTGATATCTCTAGGCAGTGTGCTCCTTAGTTTTAGGTTGGAATTGACAAAGGTTGCATCCCTGATTTTAGCTGTTGCTGTAAATAAACCAGCAGCAGATGATGATGAAGGCAAATAGTTAACAAGGAGTTAGCAATGTAGCTTGCTGCTAGCTCATTGAGGGTTTTGAATATAAGGAGGAGGACCTTAAAATCAGTTCTAGATGTTACAGGAAGCCAGTGCACAGGTGAACCGGTTTAACACAGAGACAGTCAGAAATACCAGCCAACTTTTGAAGACGACTGATGAAGATAACATGGCCAATTAAACACTGTGCTTTGGTCTAGGAGGACATTAACTGAGACCTTATTTTGATTCTAATTTAGTCTGAAGTCGCTGATTACTTTAGTAAGAGCAGTTAGGTCAGATGAATATCGATTTGTGTTTTTTTCTGCAATAATAGAAACTGTCACGATGTGAGCAAACAGAACAAACTTCCAAAATGAATTTGAAATATAACATGGAAATTTACTGCAATTCTCAATTATACAACAAAAAGCAAAGCAAAAATCAGTTGAAATAAGTGACAGAGCAGCAGCAGAGCAGTCCAGAGGAACACACAGGGATGATGGTGGACTTGACATTGAGCTGATCTCAGAGCAGTTCAGACTGCAGCACTGACAGTCATCTCCACTTGTTGTGATTCCTCTGTCAGTCTCTGCTGGATGAAGCTCTCCTCTCCACTCCACCTCCCAGTAACATGGCCCAGTCAGAGCTGATGCTGCTGCTTCAACCTCTCTGGATCATCAGGACTCAGCTGATCCTCACTGACACACCACCACCTTCTCACCACTTCCAGCTGATGAGAGAAGAAGACAGACAACAGAAGTCATGAATCAGTGTTTACAGAGACTCTTCATCAGCTGTCAGTCAGTGATGCAGCACATCCAGTATAAAGACCAGCAGGGACTTCAGTCCTGTTCAGACACAAGTGGAGCGGCTGTGTAGCGTGAGCCAGCTTCCTTTCAGCTCTCATGTTAACGTGTTGGAGTGAAGCTCACAGACCTGCAGAGACTTTGAGCATCAAGTCTGTTGACTCTGCACATTTCACTGAAGCACACAGTGGAAATAAAGTGCTGACAGTCCCTGAACGCATCATTACTGCAGAAACAGAGAGACATTCACTGCTCACTTTAATGATGGATTTACTGCTGTTAGAGTTCAGTCACATTTGGACTTCAGCAGAGGTTCTGCTCTGTGCAAAGACCACATGGTCACTAAATGTAATGATGGTTCTTTGCAGGCTTCAGTCAGACTGATCTGAGAGCTGTGACAAAGATGAACTGATCAGTTCTTTAGTGTTGGAATGAGAGAACAAACACTTTGAGATCAGATCTGATGGTCTGACAGTTTGATGAATGAGGATCACTGTCTCTGTACATCTTGTGATGCTGTCAGCTGTCATCAGCTTTATTTCCTGTAGACATGAACACAACAACAACAGTCGCTTCACATCAACTCAAACACATGATCACAACGAGCTTCTGGCTCATCTGATTGGCTGACTGTTCTCTCTCTCTGTCTTTCTGTCCAATCCTGAAGCCTGTCACCGTTCTCTCTCACAGCTTCGCTGAGGAAAGCAACAACTGAGAAGGTCGGAGGTTTACAGGAAATACTGGATCTGTGCTTTGATACTAACTGTGTTTAGTACAATACTGCTGAGACCAGCATGGACTGACTCCAACCTCTACTGACCTCAGAGTCTGCAGACTGCAGTGTGGACTCTCCACAAGATCAAGCAGCAGCTTCACATCTGAATCCTGCAGGTTGTTTCCTCTCAGGTCCAACAATCTCAGATGGGAGGGGTTGGACTTCAGAGCTGAGGCCAGAGAAGCACAGCTGATCTCTGACAAACTGCAGCCCCACAACCTGAATGAAGAATAAATGATGTAACTTTAGAAGACAATGTTTGAAATCATTCAATGTTTAATCATCTGAAGAAGCTGAAGAAGGTTTAAAATGTAGTTTAGTTGAAATACATTATTTTTTGTATTTATTTATTTTGTATTATGATTTATTTCAACAAGAACATGATGAGGAATACGAGTTAAAACTTTAAGAGGTTCACAGTGAATTATCCAGTGCAGATTTTTCTTGTTATATTCAGGTTTAAATGTGCAGCTCAACATTGCTCTGCCAGTCAATGGACTAAACCACAGAAGAAGAAAATAGACTTTAGCATTCAGATACTCAGTGTGGATCAGTATATCATCAGCCTGATGTCTGCATTTTAGTGTCACCACAACTTTCACATCATGTTAGTAATAATATGATAATAATAATAAACAAAAATGATCTCAGCACAGAAGTTAAAATGGCATCTGACCTCAGAGTTCCAGTCTGCAGTGTGGACTCTCCAGAAAATCACACAGCAGCTTCACTCCTGAATCCTGCAGCCTGTCCAACTCAGGTTCAGCTTTGTCAGATGGGAGGGGTTGACTTCAGAGCTGAGGCCAGAGAAGCACAGCTGATCTCTGACAAACTGCAGCTCTCCATTCTAAAAGAATAAATGATGTGATAAAAATGGAGTAGAGTGACATCATCAACATTGTGCCTCACAAGTACTGACATCATCTTCACTGACTGATGGACCACTGAAAAAGTCCTATCAAACATGTTATTACATTTTTCAATTTCATCAGATTCAGGCAATCTTGAAAATAACTATAGTCAGTGAACGGACCTCAGAGTCTCCAGTATACAGTTTGGACTCTCCAGTCCAGCGGACAGTGCTTCACCCTGAATCCTGCAGCTTGTTGTGACTCAGGTCCAGCTCTGTCAGATGGGAGGTTGGACTTCAGAGCTGAGGCCAGAAAAGCACAGCTGATCTCTGACAAACTGCAGTGCATCAATCTGAATAAAGAATAAATGATGTAGATAAAATGGAGTAGAGTGACATCATCATAATGTCAGCCTTCTACAGAAATCATCCAAATGTCAGCACAACATTCATACAACCATTAATCTCAACACAGATTAATAACATGCTGCTGATCTCAGACAAGTCTGTATTGATCCTATGATACTGATCTATCTCTGTCTCTCGATGTTTGTGTGTGTTCTGAAGGTTAAATATCAATAATCAGACATCATTTGTAAAACACTGAAATCAACAGAAACTAGAGAAATATTTTCAATTTCAGCAAGTAAACTTGATCAATTTAAAACAAATATGAGTTCAGAGGATCTTCTGTATACAGATGTGACCATTTACCAACAATCATAAACATTCATTTACTTTAACGACTAACAGAAGACTTTTCTACAGTTTCTTAAGAAACACAAGTCTTTGGTGACTGCAGACTAAATTTAACACAAGAAAGATGAAAATATGAACAAAAGAGACTTCACAACTGTCTTGTCCTTTTCCTATATAAACTGCTGTGCCAGGTTACAGGGCTCTATTAAAAAAAAAAAAAAGGCTTGAGTCACTGCTTCTGTTTTCCTCTGTCAATTATTTGTTTTGTTTTATCAATAAGCAACAAAACATTTTCAAACTAAACATGAGGTCAAAGATTGTTAATCCTGTTAAGCTTGCATCAATCTGTCTGTTCAGACAAAAGGAGCTCTTCAGTCACACAGTCACACCTCTTGCTCTTACACGGCTGATAGAAGTCTGAGTTAATCAGAACAGCTAATAAATTCATTAATAAATTCAAGATGACTATTCTGATACTAGCTGATAGGCGCCAGCCTATTTATGTATTCTGATACTTAAACAAACCATAACTTGATGTCTCATCAGCTAAATAAATTATCTAAATTCTAAAATTATTGACCACAAAAAATGGCTTCAACAACAACTTTATGAATGTGTTATGTATGAACATAAATTAGGTTCTGTTGAGTCATTTTTGAGTTCAGGAAAATCTGTAAAAGAGTTAAACGAGTTTAATTATGTTGCTTTCATTTATGAAGGAAATTAATATGAAATCTATTCTGAATAGGGATAAATTAAGAAAGTCGTTAAAACAGGTTCTCTCATTTTTATTATGTGGTGACGTATATGACACACCTCTCATGGACAGGTGGTCTTTAAAGAAGAATTGTTTGTGGCTGTTAGATGGCTGAAGAGTGTTTTCTGACCACACACTTGGTATGTTTTTGAACCCTATGTTTAATTTATTTTGTTTTGGCAAACTCAACCAGAGTTTATGATTCAATAAATGACATCACAGTGTTTGACAACTGTTAAATAAATATATCAGATCTATAATAGTAACAGAGAACTGACCTCAGAGTCTTCAGTCTGCAGTGTGGACTCTCCAGAAAATCACACAGCAGCTTCACTCCTGAATCCTGCAGCTTGTTGTCACTCAGGTTCAGCTCTGTCAGATGGGAGGGGTTGGACTTCAGAGCTGAGGCCAGAGAAGCACAGCTGATCTCTGACAAACTGCAGTTCTCAATCTGAATAAAGAATAAATGATGTCAACACAGATTAATACAATACTTCTGATGTCACTCAAGTGTGGAATAATTTGAATATATCAAATCAGAAATGTTTCACTGTAACTGTTTATTATTTATATCAGGACCTTTTACTGTATTTGGTCTCTCAGTAGGTACATGTCATCAAAGCAGAGGCCTGCATTGTTTCATCAGGTTTCATCAGTCTCAGTCAGATAAATGACTCTGGTAACCACGTTACAACAGATTTTTCTTTTCAGCTTATTTATGAAAATACTTGAGACAGACCTTGAATCTTACTTTGTAGTGATGTTTTGTCCTGTGTTAAGCTGCTGTTTATCACTTTTAGCTCTGGTTTAATGCACACCACACCAAAGCACGTGAGGGTTGTCTGTAGCCATATCAGCTTCTGACATCATGAAGATCATCACAGTTCCTCACTTCACCTTTATTGAACTAACCTGTCTGTTTCTTCCTCTGTTTACACAGAAGCTCAAACTCTCTGCAGCCTGTTTTAACTGTGCCCTTCTTATCCCTCACACATTCTCCAGCCTCACAAGTACTGACATCATCTTCACTGACTGATGGACCACTGAAAAACAGTCCTATCAAACATTTTATTACATTTTTCAATTTCATCAGATTTTCGCTCAGGCAAATCTTGAAAAATGAACTACAGTCAGTGAACTGACCTCAGAGTCTCCAGTTTACAGTTTGGACTCTCCAGTCCAGCAGACAGTGTCTTCACTCCTGAATCCTGCAGCTTGTTTCAACTCAGGTCCAGCTCTGTCAGGTGGGAGGGGTTGGACTTCAGAGCTGAGGCCACGACTTCACAGTGAGTCTCTGAGAGTCCACAGAGAAAGTCTGTCATGACACATATTACAAAACATGTTATGATGAAATCAGACCTCAGCACAACATACTCAGAGGTTTTGAAACAACAATCTTTGTTTGGTATGATCAGCACTTTATGGTGGCTAATGTTCATTAATGTAGGCAAACTTTAGATGGAAATGGTTAATTATAGTGTAATTGTTGCATTTGTGTATAATTCAGTATCCATTGCTGAGATCAATAAGAATCATTCTTTATTAGAATTTATTTAAGTTGCAGTTGTTTTGCATTATTTCATTTAGGATGAGTAAAAGTGCTTTTATTTTTAAATACTGTCACACTGACTCACCCTTACTCTGAAAACTATTTCCTGTTCGTAGCATACATGCATTTTGTTTATTTGTGTGTGACATGTACACAATGTATGATCACATTTTTGTTTCAAGTTTGGTATTCATGAGGTATTTTTGTTTGGAATATCACCTTCCAGAATTAGGTGCAGTATTACGTTGGATGCCAGCAGACTGCAGTGTGAGAGCCTACGTGCTGCGTAGACTGTGTTTATCTATCTGATGAGAGCAACTGAACTAAACGGCAGCACGTTTTCATCGTCTCATTTATCCTATTATAGGCTACTTTAACTGCTGACACTGCCCCGTGCCCGGCAGGTGTTACATGTATTTTATTTGGTAAATGTCATTCCCATGATGTGCATGTTATTGTTTATGTTAAGCTAACATTGTTTATATTTTTGTCAATGCAATTTAGTTTTCACTGTGGATTTGGAGAGAGAAGCTTCGAATAAACCAGCAACAAGAAGCCCACTTTTGTCTGAAACATTATATATATCATCTCATAATTGTGACTTGATGCTGCAATGTCTGCTTCAGGAAAAGTTATAGTTTACTCAATTATAAAAGACAAAACAAAAATGATCTACACAGCACTTTTTAAAAACAAAATTACTGAATGCTTTAAACACTTAAAAACAGATAGAAACAATAGCTACTAATAACTACTAAGCCCCACAAGCTGCCAGCAGACTTGTAATGCGTGATTATTATGAGAACCTGACACTGATGTGTGGAGGGGTCAACGATGCCCTCACTTTCATAATTACATGAAAGCAGGTTGGCACAGTGGCGCAGTGGTTAGCACTGTTGCTGTTACCGCAGAGCAAGAATAGGTTTGAACCTCGCAGCTGACTATGGCCTTTTGTGGTTGTGGACTTTTGTGAGTTTGCATGTTTGCATGTTCTCCACATGTCTGTGTGTCTGTGGGTACTCCAGCTTCCTTCCACAGTCCAGAGACATGCAGGTTTATTAGTGACTCTAAACTGACCGTAGGTGTGTATATGAGTGTAATTGTTTGTCTCTATGTGACAGCCCTGTGATGACACAGACCCTGATAAGGATTTGTGGTTATGAAAATGGATGGAAGAATTGCATGAAAGCAGAAAACTTCAGAAACCTCCTCTGGAAAATAAAACTGATTTCATTTTAAACTCTTAAGCATCGAAACACCTCGTCACACCCTTTAAAGTCTTTCGTGTATTTTTCCTCATCACACAAAGGAAGATGAATAGAAGAAAAAATGAAAATGTAACAGTTATTAGACATAAACAAAATAACTGTGGTGATTAACTTGGAAGCTGAAAAATCTACATTTGTACACTCACAGCATTTGAAACAACTCAAGAACATCTGTGCCAAAAAACATCTGTCATACAATGTTTGCAACAAACAAGTGGAACACTATTTTAAAAAGAATTCTGTAGCGTGAATATCTGAAGATCTAAACTATTAATCTACACTGATTTATAATGTGAATCACATCTGGACTTACTCAGCCTTTCTGCAGTTCCTCACAGCTGGAATCAGTCTCTGTCGTCCCTGGTCTGATGTGTTGTACTTCTTCAGGTTCAGCTCATCCAGAACCTCCTCTGACATCTGCAGCATGTAGGCCACAGCTGAGCAGTGGATCTCAGAGAGTTTCTTCTCTGATCTGTTCTCTGACTTCAGGAACTCTTGGATCTCCTGATGGACTGAGTCATCGTTCATCTCCATCAGACAGTGGAAGATGTTGATGCTTCTGTCAGGAGAGATATCATCACTGTTCATCTCCTTCAGGTTGTTGATGACTCTCTGGATGATTTCTGGACTGTTGTTGTTCTGACCCAGCAGGCCTCCTAAGAGACTCTGGTTGGACTCCAGAGAGAGGCCATGAAGGAAGCGAACAAACAGGTCCAGGTGACCATTTTTACTTTCAAGGGATTTCTCCATGACTTTCCTCAGGAACACATCCAGGGGTATCTTCCCCAAGAAAGTCTCCAGTACCTTTGTGTTCTTGTTGGTGTAACAGTTGAACAGGTAGACTGCAGCCAGAAACTCCTGAACGCTCAGATGAACAAAGCTGTAGACTGTTTTCTGGAAGATCACACTCTCTCTTTTGAAGATCTCTGTACAAACTCCTGAGTACACCGAGGCCTCTGTGACATCCAGACCACACTGCTCCAGGTCTTCTTGGTAGAACATGATGTTTCCTTTCTCCAGCTGTTCAAACGCCAGCCTCCCCAGCTTCAGAAGAACTTCTCTGTCAGCCTTTGTCAGCTCCTGTGGACTCTTCTCATGTCCGTCATCGTACTTCTTCTTCTTCCTCTTTGTCTGAACCAGCAGGAAGTGTGAGTACATGTCAGTCAGGGTCTTGGGCAGCTTTCCTCTCTGGTCTGTGGTCAACATGTGGTCCAGAACTGTAGCAGTGATCCAGCAGAAGACTGGGATCAGACACATGATGTGGAGGCTCCTGGAGGTCTTGATGTGAGATGATTCTGCTGGACAGATCTTCATCACTGACTCTCCTCCTGAAGTACTCCTCCTTCTGAGCGTCAGTGAAGCCTCGTACTTCTGTTACCCTGTCAACACATTTAGGAGGGATCTGATTGGCTGCTGCAGGTCTGGAAGTTATCCAGATGAGAGCCGAGGGAAGCAGATTCCCCTTGATGAGGTTTGTCAACAGCACGCTGACTGATGACTTCTGTGTGACATCAGACACGACCTCTTTGTTGTTGAAATCCAGTGAATGTCTGCTTTCATCCAGGCCGTCAAAGATGAACAGAAGTTTACAGACAGCGAGCCTCTGCTGTGACCTTCTGTAATGTTGATGGAAAACATGGAGCAGCTTGAGAAGACTGAACTGCTCATCTTTGATCAGGTTCAGCTCCCTGAACGAGAGCAGAACCACCAGACTGACATCTTGGTTCTCCGAGCCCTCTGCCCAGTCCAGAGTGAACTTCAGCACTGAGAAGGTTTTTCCAACGCCAGCGACGCCGTTGGTCAGAACGACTCTGATGTGTCTCTGTTGGTCAGGTAAGGCTTTAAAGATGTCGTGGCACTTGATCGGAGTGTCATGGACGGTCTTCTTGGAAGCTGTTTCAAGCTGCCTCACCTCATGTTGGGTGTTAACCTCTTCACTCTGTCCCTCTGTGATGTAGAGCTCAGTGTAGATCCTGTTGAGGAGGGTTCCACTTCCTGTTTCATCACTTCCTTCAGTCACACGTTCACATCTCGTTTCTGACTGACCTTATGTTTATCTAAAACCTCCTGCAGACCAGCACTCACTGAAGAAGAGAAAAGTGTGAGACAAAACAATTGTTAATATGCTGATTCATTTCAGAAACAATAAACAAATATATCAATATAAGAATATTTATGGAAGTAAAAGTTTTGAAGTCCAGTTTTGCTGAACTGTTCCTTCCTCCTGTAATATTTAAACCGATCCACTGATAAAATAATACAAAATCTGTTCATGTCTTGATATTTAGACCTGTTTCTTTTTAACAGCACGACTAACAAAGTTCTGTCAGTCTTCGTGACATAAAAGCCTCCTGCTGATTTGCAGGTGGGAAACTTTATTTGAAGCATCAGCTTTGTCAGGCTCTTGTCATCTCGTGTCTGGACTTCTGCAAGTCCTGGCTGGTCTGCCTGCATGTGCCATCTGACCTCTGCAGTTCATCCAGAATGCAGCAGCCCGGCTGGTCTTCAACCCAAGTTCTCCCACACTACACCACTCCTCTGCCCTGCACTGGCTACTAGTGATTACTCACATTTGATTCAAGTCACTGGTATTTGTCTACTGTGCTGAGAATGGCTCAAGCTCATCCTACACCCAGGACATGGTCAAACCAAACACCACAGCCGTCCATGACGCTGCTACTTCCAATCAGCTTGTTACCCTCATGACGAGGGGACCAGCTACTACTCAACAAAATCACAACTGTTCACTGTCCTGAATCTACAATGGTGGAACGAGCTGACCGCTCACATCAGGACAGCAGAAACTGTACACATCTTCAGCCTGAACACTCAAAAACTAAATGTAGCATTTGAAGCCGTTCAGCTTATTTGATGAAGTTGATGTATTTCAGTGACTCTTGCAGTTTTTAGGATGAAATGCAGCAGATTACATGTTTAAGATCTACAGTCTTACTTTGTACAGCGCTGGTCTGACTGACTGTCTGCAGTCCAGGTCTTGTTCTGGATCTTTCCTCCACAGGAACATGACTCCTCTTCCTCTCTCTGTGAAGACATTTATAAATAAAATGATTTGTTGATTGTTGTTGAAAATATCAAGATTTGTCCGACACTGTTGAGAAGCTCAGATGTTCACAGAGGACAGTAAATATGTTGTTATTTTAAATTCAGTTTTCAGTCTGTAATGAAAATGATTTGATTTCAACTCTCCTGCTTTCATAAACTTTAATTAACAGCTATATTTATAGATATAAATCTTTGAGCATTTTATCTTCATCCTCAATGCATCATCTTCATCAGGTCAGTTTACAGTAAAACAGTCTCTTACTTTGTGTCTGAGGGTCCAGGTTCATTACTGAAGTTCAACGGATAACCTTGGAGCGGTCACTTCATAGACAGACAGCTGGATACTGGAGACTCTGCTCTCTGTCTGTTGGACTGAACTCTGCAAACACCAACATGTTTTTATTCATATCACATGAATCCTTGATAAATTCTCTGATGAAATTCATTTAGGAAACACAAACTGCTGCTG
This sequence comes from Miichthys miiuy, assembly GCA_036365135.1. Classification (NCBI taxonomy): domain Eukaryota; kingdom Metazoa; phylum Chordata; class Actinopteri; family Sciaenidae; genus Miichthys; species Miichthys miiuy. The sequence continues at coordinate 2,796,225 of CM071618.1, forward strand.
CTGATGACGTTTAAAAGTTTGTATTTGTTGGATTACAGCATTTCCATCTTAAAAAGCAAATACATTTTGTGAAAAACACATAAATAGAAGACATGGTGTTGAGTAACTAAACATAAATCACATAAATGATTTAGTAGAAGTTGACTTACTTTGTGTCTGAGGGTCCAGGTTCATTACTGAAGTTCAACGGATAACCTTTGGAGCGGTCACTCTTCATAGACAGACAGCTGGATACTGGAGACTCTGCTCTGTCTGTTGGACTGAACTCTGCAAACACCAACATGTTTTTATTCATATCACATGTGTTATAAAATTAGGATTATACTAGGTTCAGATGTTTTCATTCTTATAGAGAGTGTGTGTTTTCTTGTTTGCATATCTCCCACTCCCCTTATCAGGCATGTGTTTGCTAAGGCTGGTAGGAGAGATGATTAAAAACGGACCAAGGACAAGAGAGACAGGTTAGAGGAGGTGTCATTTTGGATAAGAAACATAATGCTTATTACTAAGCGGAAGACCAAAAAAGGAAATTGTTAGTGGGGAGATATCCGAGACAGCCCATTTTAAGAAAAATGTATAAGAACCGACTGATAGAGCTCTCAGGAGCCTTTTCTCTGTAACCCCTTTGTGTGTTGCACTGTTAAACGCTCCTTCTTGTACAAGAATAATAAATTCAACTTAAATTTTGATACTTTGAATCCAGTCTTCCTTATTCAAGAGTTCTTCTTAAAAAATTCTCGTAACAACATGAATCCATGATAAATTCTCTGATGATAATTAAAAGGCTTTTAAGTTTGTATTCGTCCTCTTAGATCAGATTACAGCTTTTTAAGGTGACAGCTGTGACAGATACAAAGAGGAAGACGGCACAAATAATCTTTTTATTAACACATCAACAGAAAAAACTTTAATTAACAACGTTTCATATCTGCCTGTCTTATTAAACATTCAGTGATCTGCCTGTAGTTTATTATTAATGCAAACTCAACACTTCCTGCAGCTGTTTCACAATAAAAGTCTTCCATTAAAGAGAGCTGAGTATGTCCTTCACTGTTTCACAGTCACTTTGGGGAGCTTACTTTGAGTTTGAACTGAGGCTAGAAGTGGTCTAAATAATTGTGGTAGACCAGCAGTGTATTATGACAAATAGTGTGTAACAGTGGTGTCACAGGTTCAAGTCCAGACAGTTTTCATTGTTTGTCTTTCCTTCATGTTTTCTGTCACTCTCTACTGTCGACTATTAAATGAAGGTATAAATACAATTCAGATATTATAAATAATAAAATGATCCAAGTCAACATTTGACTATTTTCTGACTCTTTTTATATCCATCAGTGCTGCTCATTTATGTTTGTTCTTCATCTTTAGGAACAATTTATGGTAGAGAGAATCTGAGCTCAAAGGTCAATTTACTCATGTTTACAACTGTACTTTGTTAATCATTAAAAATAAGATCCATGTTAGTTTGAAACAGTATCTGCACTCAGAGTTCTTCATCATAAATATAAATCTTTGAGCATTTTATCTTCATCCTCAATGCATCATCTTCATCAGGTCAGTTTACAGTAAAAACAGTCTCTTACTTTGTGTCTGAGGGTCCAGGTTCATCACTGAACTGTGGAGGATGAACTTTGGACCGGTCCTCCTCTTCCTCCTCACAGTCAATCATCTTCTGTCTTCAGTCAGTCTGAGAGGTGAAACAGTAACACTGACTGTGAACAGAAGAATCAAGAAAAAAAGATTTGTCCGAGACTCGAAAACAAGACTGAGAGAACAGAAACACAGAGATTAGATTACATTTTATCTGTAATCCAAAGGATTATTTTACTGACTACAAACATCGCCATGTAATTTCTGTTCAGTGACTGACTCATCATCGTTGATTGGCTTAGAGCAGCTGCGGGGGAATGTACTTTCATGATACTGTGGCCTCCATTTTGATTTGAGCTTTATCCACTGCTGACACACACACACACACAGTATATGTCACAACTTCAGCCAGGCTTTAGTTTTTCATTTGTCTGTCTCCTGTTTTGCCACACTAACTCTCATGTCATTTCAGACTCTGCCACTGCCTCCTGCTCTGCATTACTTGCTGATGTCATTCACCTGGCCTGCCCCACCTCCGCACTCACCTGCTCCTCATCAGCTAATCAGCCCCTCAGTATATGTACCGGTTATTTTCCCCCAGTTCTTTGCCAGATTGTCTAGTGTGTTTCCCTAGCTATCCAGCAACTTATCATTCTGATTCTGATCCTGCCTGTTTGTGTTTTGACCTGCCTTTCTGGACTTTGGACCTTCCCTTTTGCCTGCTCCTACTGGATTTGTTTGCCACGCGGGTTACTACCTGGTTTGACCTCTGCTGGTTAATTAAACACTGTTTCTTCACCGGAACTGTTTTCTGTGTCGTGCTATTGGGTTCTTGCCTGCCGTTTTGTGACTCCTGACAGTATGTAACATAAAACAGTCAGATAGACAGAAGAATCAAACTGTTGAGTTCATTCAAACATTTCTTTCCTCTACAGTCCACAGAGAGAAAACTGATTTAGAGACTTTGACAGTAAAAGAATAAAAATGTTGGATTAACACTCACCCTGCCTCAGCCTTCACTTTTCCTCCGTCTGCTCTGTCGACTTAAAATGGAGACTGAACAAACTGAACTCTGAACTCTTTTATGATGTTTCTTATCAACCCTGATTACCTGGATCACTTTAGCTCCTCCTTTCTCCATTTACAGGAAACCAGGTGAGTTTATCTACGTGTGTGTGTGTTCTCTTAAACACAATGTGTTTATGAGTGTCTCTCATGGTGTCAACAGACTGAATTAAAATGAGTTTTGATGTTTAAATGATGTAAATAATCTGTTTTGTTTCAGTTAGAACTAAAGTGTTTTAAACTAAACTGACTAAATCAGGAGCTTCACATTTTTAATCACTTCATATTTTTGGGGATGAAACTATTGATTCTTTGTGACTCAATAATCTGAACTGAAGGTCCATTTAACACATTTTTTACATTATATTTGTTCATGTTAATTTCTGTTTTGTGTCAGAGTTTTGAGTTAGACTAATGTCTGCAGGAAACCAGCCTGTTTTCAATGACAGCATGTAGATTACAGTGCATGTTTACATACAAGCAGAAGATTTATCAATGTATGAGCTCGATAATTCATATTTTTCAGACAATATACAAAACTTTTATCTGTTCCCAATACCTTATTTTGCCAACAATTACAAATCAAATAACTCTTTTCAGAATATTAAATTATGGACTTGTGAGATAAAACTCAGAAGCTACAAGTTGCTACAACACTTGAACGCACCACAGCAGAACAAGATCAGCTGTCACTGTGTGATGCATAAAATACTGTACCTGCATACAAATAGACCATTTATTATTATTAACACAAATGCACATACTTACAAAGGCATACTTATAAATACTATACAGCTGGTTCAATACCAAGTATACCTATGATGTCATATAACAGCCACTAGATGGTGATAAAGTCCAACTGAAAAGTTCAAACCGTTGTCATTGTTTTCTATCTGCTCTGTCAGTCCAAATTTAAAAGCACAATACAAATATTATTCCAGTTCAGTTGCAGTTCACTTTAAAGATGGATACACAGTGTTCCCTCAAACTTTAATGTTTTGTTCCCAAAAGTTTCAGCAACTTTATGACAAATATATTCAAGTTTATCACCAAATGGTGGCACCGCAGAGAGGGCACTTTGTGAAAGCTTCATTGTGGGCTGTGGTGTCGATGTGAAGGAAGCTGATACTGAGAGATCATCTAAACGTAATCACACTTGGTTTATACTTCTCGGTACTTTATGGTCACAGTCGCAAAAACTATGGCCTACTTTCCCTCAGAAGAGGAACTTATCTTTAAAAAAGATAAAGACAGAAGAGAGATAAAAGACCGTAATAGTAAACATGAAGAACATTTCTATTTTACACCTATGAGCTAGAAGTTTTTCTGAGTCACACCAGAGCACATCGTGTTGAGAGAGTTGAGAAACTGCAGAAGAGTGTTTGTAGTAGTAGTGTTTGTACCGGAGGCATTTTGGATCAACGGGAAGAAGAAGAGGAGGTTTTCAGACCCAGTGTGCAGGCGAATGCTGACGGGGAGCACAGCCGGTGTCGTGCCAGAACAGGAGCTGGGCAACCAGGCTCAGCAGCCTCTACGGACATAATGACAGAGTAGAAGAGACCGAAGGGGACGTTGACGGAGGAAGGAGAGAGTGAACGAGCAAGAAGGCGCAGACAAGAGTAAATCTGGGACTGACTTTTTGAGAGCTTGGTGAAATAAAAGGCTGAAAGACAGACGCCGAGCTGGGCTGACTGCTGGTGGACTAGTCAGTAATATTAGCTGGCTGCTATGTCTGCTGTTGTTGACGTTGCTTAATGTTTGACTGATAGTTGTCGACTTGCTAGATTTTGATTAAAAGTAATCATGAAAAATGCACAAGGACAGTGGAATCACACTCTGAAACTGGAGGACGCTAAATCACAAAAATACAGATTTCTACGTAATGTTGCTGTAAAAGACCAAATCAATGTCCTACGCTATCTGTGGCCCATTGATTCATACTGAAATTTTAAGACTGAATTGTGACTAAAACTTTAAAATGAAGTCCTCTCTGTTGCTCATACAGGTTTCACTTTTACCCTCATTTCATCGAGTCTGCGTTGAGGTTAACCGTCACCCTAACCGTCCAAAAACATCTAAACTTACAAACTTCACTTTTGTTTCCTTTTTCTTCTCTTCTTCTGTATTTCAGTTTACTTCTTCGTGAAGATAGCAGTTCATTTCAAGGGTTAGGTTTGATATAAGAGAATGACCAACTTGACATGACAGAAATGAAAACGACTTTCCGATTTGAAGTACAAAATATATTTATTGCTTGATATTACACTTTAAGCATGCAGTATATATATGTTTGGGATCAGTAGCAAGCATTGATGTATGTGCACTCAGAGGGATTATTTCAGCAGAATATATGTGTGTAGGGTGTCGGTTAGCTCAGTCGGTAGAGCATCCGCCCCATGTACAAAGGCTCAGTCCTTGCTGCAGCGGCCCAGGGTTCAAATCTGACCTGGGGCCCTTTACTGCATGTCATTCCCCATCTCTCTGCCCACACTCCTGTCAGTCTTCAGCTGTCTCTATCTAATAAAAAACTTCAAAAAAATATCTAAGAATATATGTGTGTACATGTTACGTGTGCGTGTATGTCGGGGTTTTCAAACAGCAGCAGCAGTTTGCTCAGAGAGGCGGCCATGTTTCACACCTTCGTCATGTTGGCAGTGACTAGAGAGCAAAGAAAGACAGACAGACAAAGAAAACATTAGTTTTTCTGTGTTTATACTGTGTGTGTGTGTGTGTGTGTGTTCAGAAACTTACCTTCTTTCACCCATTTCAAATTGGGATCAACGCAGGCATCTCCGCCGGGTGGTAAAACTGAAAGAAAACAAACAAAAGAAAAGATATATGTGTATGTATGAATGAGGGATTGTATGTGTGTATGTTTGTCTGCTGTACAACACGTATAAACTTACATTATAGCATCAACACAGGGAGACTTGTTAGGTGATTTATGATATGTGTCCCCAGTCACATCATGGCTGATATTACCAGTGCTGAGATTAACGCAGCACGGTCCAACCCTCTTGGTGGGGAAGCGTCCTAAAAACGACAGAGAGGAAATGACGGAGAGATTGACGGAACATATATATTCACAAAACAAACAGAAAGCTGTCACACACCACCAACTTTTTCACTAATTTGGGTGAAACTGCTCCAGCTGAGTTTCCTCCTCCTCCTCCACCTGTCCACTAGGTGTCCCTGTTGCTCTCCTTGTGGTGGTTTTGCAGGCCAGTCATCAGCTAAATGAGCTGCACCGGCCGGTCTGGCATGAAAACAGCATGTGTTTCTTTGTTGCGTTCTTTGTGCACTCAGTCACACACCCATACATGCTTTACACGCTACACGTTTTCCTGATGTATGTCTGTGTGAATAAATCTGGAAGTGATCTCTGTCATAGAGTGAGGTGGTCATGTCGAGTGTTGGAAGTATTTATCTTTGAATTTTCTATTTGATCTTTTATTTATGAGCATTTTTCTCATCTACCTTGTATAATGTGCAACATTATAAATCTCTTAGCTTTTAAAATGGTTCATTTTTCTATTTCATCCCAACTGATTGTGAAGTCTGCTGATAATTATGTGGATTTGTCACTATGGACGACCTCTTTCACTTCCATGTCATCATTTCAGCCATTGTTTGTTGTCCACTATAGTTACTTTTGCAGATCAATATTTTAAAGACAAACATGTGATCAGTTTGTAAAATAAAAACTAGCCACCATTATCAGTTGATCTTAGTCGTACAGTGGTTAGCCTCACAACAAGAAGGTTTTTAGTTCAAACCCCAGTTGGGGACTTTCTGTGTGGAGTCTGCATGTGTCCTGTGTCTGTGTGAGTCGTTTGTGGGTACTCCAGCTTCCTCCCACACTTTAAAGACATGCAGGTGAATTGGTGACCACAGTGTGAACGTGAGTGTGAATGCTTGTTTGTCTCTTTGTGTCAGCCCTGTGATGAACTGCTGACCTGTCTACGGTGTACCACGGTGTACTTGTGGCAGCTGTAGGGACATGTCTCCGGACCGGGTCAGGACTCTGCTTACTGTGTGAGCCTCTTACTGCTGTTGATGAAGGTGTCATACACATTCACAGGCAGTACTGGGAGGACATGATGGTGTTAGGCCACATTAGAGAGCCTGGGGATGACAACGGGAGCACTGTTATGGGGCCTAAAAATATTTGATCTTTGCTAACATTGGTCTTTAGGCCAGGAAACAGACCTGTCATCTCCAGCTGCTGTGTTTCAGTACTCCGTACTGTACATGGAGACAGTACTTCACACCTGGCCTGTGAGTTTCCTTCCAGGCCCTCTGACATGGTCATAGAGTACCACAAGTACAGATTATCAAGGTATCAAACCTAATCACATTGTTTACATTTGATTCTTTAATGTACTTATATATACTATTTTATAGACACACACATGCATATATACAGTTTACAATTGAAATGTTTCTATATTAATATTCATGAATAAAAGAAGATCAACAGATGCATGTGATGCCTTTATTTCAATGATATGCAGATAAACATGTACTTTTAAGTATGACAGTACTTCCCAGCAGTAGCATTCCATTTCCATCACTACATATGTATGTGGTGGATGCAGTGATTTATATTAACATAACAGGGACAGCTGCAGACTTATTTACAAGGTTACAATGTGAAAAATACTTTAGAAGTACATTTCTTATCATTTAGATTGACATTGTTGGCCATCCATTTCAATCTTGAACACAGAGTGAGAACTGCTGGCACACAATCATATAATCAAACATCTGCTACACAAAGCAGATAAACCTAGAAAACCTTCAGCATAGAAATTATTCTTTGAACCGGCTCGTTCGCAACTGACACATCACTAGTTCTTACCGACAAACTGTGGAGGCGTGCAACCAAATAACAAGCATCCAGATAATTCAATCATTCTCATAGAGGTCTCAAGTTTGGTGATCGGAAGCCAACGCCTCTTTTACACACTGAATGATAATGAAAGTTAACAAAATGAATACACAGAAAGCATAAACTCAGTTCAAATCCATTTAAAATAAGTGAGAAGCAAAGTGCAGAAAGGAGTTTCAGGCCTGTATCAGGAAAGTGAAGCGATCATTTTGAAGTATTTCACTAAAATATTTAGTGAGCTGGCTTCCTGATATCTCTAGGCAGTGTGCTCCTAGTTTTAGGTTGGAATTGACAAATGGAAATTTACTGCAATTCTCAATTATACAACAAAAGCAAAGCAAAAATCAGTTGAAATAAGTGACAGAGCAGCAGCAGAGCAGTCCAGAGGAACACACAGGGATGATGGTGGACTTGACATTGAGCTGATCTCAGAGCAGTTCAGACTGCAGCACTCACAGTCATCTCCACTTGTTGTGATTCCTCTGTCAGTCTCTGCTGGATGAAGCTCTCCTCTCCGCTCCACCTCCCAGTAACATGGCCCAGTCAGAGCTGATGCTGCTGCTTCAACCTCTCTGGATCATCAGGACTCAGCTGATCCTCACTCGACACGACCACCTTTCTTACTTACTTCACTTCCAGCTGATGAGAGAAGAAGACAGACAACAGAAGTCATGAATCAGTGTTTACAGAGACTCCCTTCATCAGCTGTCAGTCAGTGATGCAGCACATCCAGTATAAAGACCAGCAGGGACTTCAGTCCTGTTCAGACCACAAGTGGAGCGGCTGTGTAGCGTAGCCAGCTTCCTGTCAGCTCTCATGTTAACGTGTTGGAGTGAAGCTCACAGACCTGCAGAGACTTTGAGCATCAAGTCTGTTGACTCTGCACATTTCACTGAAGCACACAGTGGAAATAAAGTGCTGACAGTCCCTGAACGCATCATTACTGCAGAAACAGAGAGACATTCACTGCTCACTTTAATGATGGATTTACTGCTGTTAGAGTTCAGTCACATTTGGACTTCAGCAGAGGTTCTGCTCTGTGCAAAGACCACATGGTCACTAAATGTAATGATGGTTCTTTGCAGGCTTCAGTCAGACTGATCTGAGAGCTGTGACAAAGATGAACTGATCAGTTCTTTAGTGTTGGAATGAGAGAACAAACACTTTGAGATCAGATCTGATGGTCTGACAGTTTGATGAATGAGGATCACTGTCTCTGTACATCTTGTGATGCTGTCAGCTGTCATCAGCTTTATTTCCTGTAGACATGAACACAACAACAACAGTCGTCTTCACATCAACTCAAACACATGATCACAACGAGCTTCTGGCTCATCTGATTGGCTGACTGTTCTCTCTCTCTGTCTTTCTGTCCAATCCTGAAGCCTGTCACCGTTCTCCTCTCACAGCTTCACTGAGGAAAGCAACAACTGAGAAGGTCGGAGGTTTACAGGAAATACTGGATCTGTGCTTTGATACTAACTGTGTTTAGTACAATACTGCTGAGACCAGCATGGACTGACTCCAACCCTCTACTGACCTCACAGTCTGCAGACTGCAGTGTGGACTCTCCACAAGATCAAGCAGCAGCTTCACATCTGAATCCTGCAGGTTGTTTCCACTCAGGTCCAGGTCTGTCAGATGGGAGGGTTGGACTTCAGAGCTGAGGCCAGAGAAGCACAGCTGATCTTTGACAAACTGCAGCGCCACAACCTGAATGAAGAATAAATGATGTAAGTTTAGAAGACAATGTTTGAAATCATTCAATGTTTAATCATCTGAAGAAGCTGAAGAAGGTTTAAAATGTAGTTTAGTTGAAATACATTATTTTTTGTATTTATTTATTTTGTATTATGATTTATTTCAACGCGCTGGAAAAGTGCTGGGAGTGGCGATCTCTCCCCCCCGGTGAAGTTTGGAGTTGAACTATTAGCATAAAGAAAAGTTGAACTTGATAACTAAGAGTGGAAATTAATCTTTGAGTGACGAGCTGACGGAGGAGCTGCAACCTTGCTACGGATGTTTAGGACATTTGATATCTCGGTGAGTTAGCATGCTAACTAAATTAGCAAACCATGCTCGCAGATAAAAACCCTGAACTTCTATCAAAACCAGTCGGGATAATCTTGATGGAGATATGGTTATGTATGACAAATGTGATGATAATGTTGTGTGCTCTATGAATCCTGCTCAATTACCAGTCAGGTAATGTGTTGTGTGTGATTTTGTTTCATCGCCATTTAGCTTGTGGGCAACTAGTAAGCACGTGGTGTTGAGGCATGTTTCCATGCTGCTAAAATGTATTATGAGTTAGGTGTGGAGTCTTGCTAGTGACCATGTTTTGAACTGAAAAAAAAAAGTTATAGTAATAATTGTGGTTTGGACTGTAAAATGTGTATCCAAATTGTACTGCATACTGTGGTATAAACTGAAAGTATGTTCCATTTGGAGTTTATGTGAGTTTATGCACCTTGAGGTGTACTGTAAGTTGCATTATTGTGTCTATAGTTGTTATGAGTTGAAGGAAGAGGGGGAAAAAGGACATTGTTGAACTGGGACTTTTGTAACGAGTATTAATGGACATTTATAATGGACTCGTGAATAGTAACTGTCCTGCATATTTATGTAGACTGGTTTTTGTAGAGCTTCATCTGATCCAGAGTTGTCGCTGTCCGCCTCATCTGCTGTCTCATCCACATCTTCACTCCGTTGCCATCACACCTTCACCCCGGGAAACATCTAAATCTTCCTTCAACCCACTCCATAACCATCACCTTGGACAATCTTGCTGGACATTTGTTGTAAAAGAGTGGTAGGACTTTTGAGTGCACTGTTTTATTTTCCCTTTATTTATTTATTTTTTCCTTGTTCATTTTGTTTCATTCATTTGAACTTGAAACATTTCGTGAGATCTCAGGGGTTATCTGACCTGTTTTTTGGTTATTGGTAATTTTGAAACCTGTTGTTACCAGTTCATTGCGTATTCCATATACTACTGACAGGTAGCTGATAACTGGTCATATTTTTTTGCTTTTCTGTCATATATTTTCATATGCTTAAGGTCAAGTTCATATAATGTGATATCCTGATTTTAGAGTGTCTTATTGACGATAATACATTCCTATTTTTTCCACGACCTGTTGGTTGTTGTGTGTTACTTGGGGTGGATGTTTGTTTATTTAAACAGTCAAACAAATAGATTACAGCCAATCTCCTCATCGAATCTAGATTAGAAGTTGAACCCCTTTTTTCTACTTAAAACCTATAAAGTAACAGGTGCAGGGGGTTACATTAGTAATGATATGATATTAATAATAAACAAAAATAATCTCAGCACAGAAGTTAAAAATAGCGTCTGACCACAGAGTCTTCAGTCTGTAGTGTGGACTCTCCAGAAAATCACACAGCAGCTTCACTCCTGAATCCTGCAGCTTGTTGTGACTCAGGGTCAGCTCTGTCAGATGGGAGGGGTTGGACTTCAGAGCTGAGGCCAGAGAAGCACAGCTGATCTCTGACAAACTGCAGCGCATCAATCTGAATAAAGAATAAATGATGTAGATAAAAATGGAGTAGAGTGACATCATCATAATGTCAGCCTTCTACAGAAATCATCCAAATGTCAGCACAACATTCATACAACCATTAATCTCAACACAGATTAATAACATGCTGCTGATCTCAGACAAGTCTGTATTGATCCTATGATACTGATCTATCTCTGTCTCTCGATGTTTGTGTGTGTTCTGAAGGTTAAATATCAATAATCAGACATCATTTGTAAAAACACTTTGAAATCAACAGAAACTACAGAAATATTTTCAATTTCAGCAAGTAAACTTGATCAATTTAAAACAAATATGAGTTCAGAGGATCTTCTGTATACAGATGTGACCATTTACCAACAATCATAAACATTCATTTACTTTAACCACTAACAGAAGACTTTTTCTACAGTTTCTTTAAGAAACACAAGTCTTTGGTGACTGCAGACTAAATTTAACACAAGAAAGATGAAAATATGAACAAAAGAGACTTCACAACTGTCTTGTCCTTTTCCTATATAAACTGCTGTGCCAGGTTACAGGGCTCTATTAAAAAAAAAAGGCTTGAGTCACTCGTTTCTGTTTTCCTCTGTCAATTATTTGTTTTGTTTTATCAATAAGCAACAAAAAACATTTTCAAACTAAACATGAGGTCAAAGATTGTTAATCCTGTTAAGCTTGCATCAATCTGTCTGTTCAGACAAAAGGAGCTCTTCAGTCACACAGTCACACCTCTTGCTCTTTACACGGCTGATAGAAGTCTGAGTTAATCAGAACAGCTAATAAATTCATTAATAAATTCAAGATGACTATTCTGATACTAGCTGGGATAGGCGCCAGCCTATTTATGTATTCTGATACTTAAACAAACCATAAGATGTCTCATCAGCTAAATAAATTATCTAAATTCTAAAATTATTGACCACAAAAAAATGGCTTCAACAACAACTTTATGAATGTAAGTTATGTATGAACATAAATTAGGTTCTGTTGGAGTCATTTTTGAGTTCAGGAAAATCTGTAAAAGAGTTTAACGAGTTTAATTATGTTGCTTTCATTTATGAAGGAAATTAATATGAAATCTATTCTGAATAGGGATAAATTAAGAAAGTCGTTAAAACAGGTTCTCTCATTTTTATTATGTGGTGACGTATATGACACACCTCTCATGGACAGGTGGTCTTTAAAGAAGAATTGTTTGTGGCTGTTAGATGGTTGAAGAGTAACAGTTTTCTGACCACACACTTGGTATGTTTTTGAACCCTATGTTTAATTTATTTTGTTTTGGCAAACTCAACCAGAGTTTATGATTCAATAAATAAATAAATATATCAGATCTATAATAGTAACAGAGAACTGACCTCAGAGTCTTCAGTCTGCAGTGTGGACTCTCCAGAAAATCACACAGCAGCTTCACTCCTGAATCCTGCAGCTTGTTGTCACTCAGGTCCAGCTCTGTCAGATGGGAGGGGTTGGACTTCAGAGCTGAGGCCAGAGAAGCACAGCTGATCTCTGACAAACTGCAGTCCTCCAATCTGAATAAAGAATAAATGATGTCAACACAGATTAATACAATACTTCTGATGTCACTCAAGTGTGGAATAATGTGAATATATCAAATCAGAAATGTTTCACTGTAACTGTTTATTATTTATATCAGGACCTTTTACTGTATTTGGTCTCTCAGTAGGTACATGTCATCAAAGCAGAGGCCTGCATTGTTTCATCAGGTTTCATCAGTCTCAGTCAGATAAATGACTCTGGTAACCACGTTACAACAGATTTTTCTTTTCAGCTTATTTATGAAAATACTTGAGACAGACCTTGAATCTTACTTTGTAGTGATGTTTTGTCCTGTGTTAAGCTGCTGTTTATCACTTTTAGCTCTGGTTTAATGCACACCACACCAAAGCACGTGAGGGTTGTCTGTAGCCATATCAGCTTCTGACATCATGAAGATCATCACAGTTCCTCACTTCACCTTTATTGAACTAACCTGTCTGTTTCTTCCTCTGTTTACACAGAAGCTCAAACTCTCTGCAGCCTGTTTTAACTGTGCCCTTCTTATCCCTCACACATTCTCCAGCCTCACAAGTACTGACATCATCTTCACTGACTGATGGACCACTGAAAAACAGTCCTATCAAACATTTTATTGCATTTTTCAATTTCAGCAGATTTTCGCTCAGGCAAATCTTGAAAATGAACTACAGTCAGTGAACTGACCCCAGAGTCTCCAGTTTACAGTTTGGACTCTCCAGTCCAGCAGACAGTGTCTTCACTCCTGAATCCTGCAGCTTCTTGTTGTGACTCAGGTCCAGCTCTGTCAGATGGGAGGGTTGGACTTCAGAGCTGAGGCCACGACTTCACAGTGAGTCTCTGAGAGTCCACAGCGAGAAAGTCTGTCATGACACATATTACAAAACATGTTATGATGAAATCAGACCTCAGCACAACATACTCAGAGGTTTTGAAACAACAATCTTTGTTTGGTATGATCAGCACTTTATGGTGGCTAATGTTCATTAATGTAAGCAAACTTTAGATGGAAATGGTTAATTATAGTGTAATTGTTGCATTTGTGTATAATTCAGTATCCATTGCTGAGATCAATGAGAATCATTCTTTATTAGAATTTATTTAAGTTGCAGTTGTTTTGCATTATTTCATTTAGGATGAGTAAAAGTGCTTTTATTTTTAAATACTGTCACACTGACTCACCCTTACTCTGAAAACTATTTCCTGTTCGTAGCATACATGCACTTTGTTTATTTGTGTGTGACATGTACACAATGTATGATCACATTTTTGTTTCAAGTTTGGTATTCATGAGGTATTTTTGTTTGGAATATCACCTTCCAGAATTAGGTGCAGTATTACGTTGGATGCCAGCAGACTGCAGTGTGAGACCCCGTGCTGCGTAGACTGTGTTTATCTATCTGATGAGAGCAACTGAACTAAACGGCAGCACGTTTTCATCGTCTCATTTATCCTATTATAGGCTACTTTAACTGCTGACACTGCCCCGTGCCCGGCAGGTGTTACATGTATTTTATTTGGTAAATGTCATTCCACATGATGTGCATGTTATTGTTTATGTTAAGCTAACATTGTTTATATTTTTCTCAATGCAATTTAGTTTTCACTGTGGATTTGGAGAGAGAAGCTTCGAATAAACCAGCAACAAGAAGCCCACTTTTGTCTGAAACATTATATATATCATCTCATAATTGTGACTTGATGCTGCAATGTCTGCTTCAGGAAAAGTTATAGTTTACTCAATTATAAAAGACAAAACAAAAATGATCTACACAGCACTTTTTAAGAACAAAATTACTGAATGCTTTAAACACTTAAAAACAGATAGAAACAATAGCTACTAATAACTACTAAGCCCCACAAGCTGCCAGCAGATTTGTAATGCGTGATTATTATGAGAACCTGACACTGATGTGTGGAGGGGGTCAACGATGCCCTCACTTTCATAATTACATGAAAGCAGGTTGGCACAGTGGCACAGTGGTTAGCACCGTACCGCAGAGCAAGAATAGGTTTGAACCTCGCAGCTGACTATGGCCTTTCTGTGGTTGTGGACTTTTGTGGAGTTTGCATGTTTGCATGTTCTCCACATGTCTGTGTGTCTGTGGGTACTCCAGCTTCCTCCCACTGTCCAGAGACATGCAGGTTTATTAGTGACTCTAAATTGACCGTAGGTGTGTATATGAGTGTAATTGTTTGTCTATGTGACAGCCCTGTGATGACACAGACCCTGATAAGGATTTGTGGTTATGAAAATGGATGGAAGAATTGCATGAAAGCAGAAAACTTCAGAAACCTCCTCTGGAAAATAAAACTGATTTCATTTTAAACTCTTAAGCATCATAAAACACCTCGTTCACACCCTTTAAAGTCTTTCGTGTATTTTTCCTCATCACACAAAGGAAGATGAATAGAAGAAAAAAATGAAAAATGTAACAGTTATTAGACATAAACAAAATAACTGTGGTGATTAACTTGGAAGCTGAAAAATCTACATTTGTACACTCACAGCATTTGGAACAACTCAAGAACATCTGTGCCAAAAAACATCTGTCATACAATGTTTGCAACAAACAAGTGGAACACTATTTTAAAAAGAATTTTGTAGCGTGAATATCTGAAGATCTAAACTACTAATCTACACTGATTTATAATGTGAATCACATCTGGACTTACTCAGCCTTTCTGCAGTTCCGCACAGCTGGAATCAGTCTCAGTCGTCCCTGGTCTGATGTGTTGTACTTCTTCAGGTCAAACTCATCCAGAACCTCCTCTGACATCTGCAGCATGTAGGCCAGAGCTGAGCAGTGGATCTCAGAGAGTTTCTTCTCTGATCTGTTCTCTGACTTCAGGAACTCTTGGATCTCCTGATGGACTGAGTGATCGTTCATCTCCATCAGACAGTGGAAGATGTTGATGCTTCTGTCAGGAGAGATATCAGCACTGTTCATCTCCTTCAGGTTGTTGATGGCTGTCTTGATGCTTCTTGAACTGGTCTTTGTTGGACCCAGCAGGCCTCCTAAGAGACTCTGGTTGGACTCAGAGAGAGGCCATGAAGGAAGCGAACAAACAGGTCCAGGTGACCAATTTTACTTTCAAGGGATTTCTCCATGACTTTCCTCAGGAACACATCCAGAGATGGGTGATGGCTATCAGTGTTTTCAAGAAAAAATGAGACCTTCTCTCGAAAGACTTTGGTTTGAGTCCCTGTCGTCCTTTCCCAGGAAGTCCTCCAGTACCTTTGTGTTCTTGTTGGTGTAACAGTGGAACAGGTAGACTGCAGCCAGAAACTCCTGAACGCTCAGATGAACAAAGCTGTAGACTGTTTTCTGGAAGATCACACTCTCTCTTTGAAGATCTCTGTACAAACTCCTGAGTACACTGAGGCCTCTGTGACATCCAGACCACACTGCTCCAGGTCTTCTTGGTAGAACATGATGTTTCCTTTCTTCAGCTGTTCATACGCCAGCCTCCCCAGCTTCAGAAGAACTTCTCTGTCAGCCTCTGTCAGCTCCTGTGGACTGTCTTATGTCCTCATCATACTTCTTCTTCTTCCTCTTTGTCTGAACCAGCAGGAAGTGTGAGTACAGGTCAGTCAGGGTCTTGGGCAGCTCTCCTCTCTGGTCTGTGGTCAACATGTGGTCCAGAACTGTAGCAGTGATCCAGCAGAAGACTGGGATCAGACACATGATGTGGAGGCTCCTGGAGGTCTTGATGTGTGAGATGATTCTGCTGGACAGATCTTCATCACTGACTCTCCTCCTGAAGTACTCCTCCTTCTGAGCGTCAGTGAAGCCTCGTACTTCTGTTACTCTGTCAACACATGAAGGAGGGATCTGATTGGCTGCTGCAGGTCTGGAAGTTATCCAGATGAGAGCCGAGGGAAGCAGATTCCCCTTGATGAGGCTTGTCAACAGCACGCTGACTGATGACTTCTGTGTGACATCAGACACGACCTTCTTGTTGTTGAAATCCAGTGAAAGTCTGCTTTCATCCAGGCGTCAAAGATGAACAGAAGTTTACAGACAGCGAGCTCCTCTGCTGTGACCTTCTGTAATGTTGGATGGAAAACATGGAGCAGCTTGAGAAGACTGAACTGCTCATCTTTGATCAGGTTCAGCTCCCTGAACGAGAGCAGAACCACCAGACTGACATCTTGGTTCTCCGAGCCCTCTGCCCAGTCCAGAGTGAACTTCAGCACTGAGAAGGTTTTTCCAACGCCAGCGACGCCGTTGGTCAGAACGACTCTGATGTGTCTCTGTTGGTCAGGTAAGGCTTTAAAGATGTCGTGGCACTTGATCGAGTGTCATGGAGGGTCTCCATCTTGGACGCTGTCTCAAGCTGCCTCACCTCATGTTGGGTGTTAACCTCTTCACTCTGTCCCTCTGTGATGTAGAGCTCAGTGTAGATCCTGTTGAGGAGGGTTCCACTTCCTGTTTCATCACTTCCTTCAGTCACACGTTCACATCTCGTCTTCAGACTGATCTTATGTTTATCTAAAACCTCCTGCAGACCAGCACTCACTGAAGAAGAGAAAAAGTGTGAGACAAAACAATTGTTAATATGCTGATTCATTTCAGAAACAATAAACAAATATATCAATATAAGAATATTTATGGAAGTAAAAGTTTTGAAGTCCAGTTTTGGTTGAACTGTTCCTTCCTCCCTGTAATATTTAAACCGATCCACTGATAAAATAATACAAAATCTGTTCATGTCTTGATATTTAGACCTGTTTCTTTTTAACAGCACGACTAACAAAGTTCTGTCAGTCTTCGTGACATAAAAGCCTCCTGCTGATTTGCAGGTGGGAAACTTTATTTGAAGCATCAGCTTTGTCAGGCTCTTGTCATCTCGTGTCTGGACTTCTGCAAGTCCTGGCTGGTCTGCCTGCATGTGCCATCTGACCTCTGCAGTTCATCCAGAATGCAGCAGCCCGGCTGGTCTTCAACCCAAGTTCTCCCACACTACACCACTCCTCTGCTCCCTGCACTGGCTACTAGTGATTACTCAAATTTGATTCAAGTCACTGGTATTTGTCTACTGTGCTGTGAATGGCTCAAGCTCATCCTACACCCAGGACATGGTCAAACCAAACACCACAGCCGTCCATGACGCTCTGCTACTTCCAATCAGCTTGTTACTCCCTCATGACGAGGGGACCAGCTACTACTCAACAAAATCACAACTGTTCACTGTCCTGAATCTACAATGGTGGAACGAGCTGACCGCTCACATCAGGACAGCAGAAACTGTACACATCTTCAGCCTGAACACTCAAAACTAAGTGTAGCATTTGAAGCCGTTCAGCTTATTTGATGAAGTTGATGTATTTCAGTGACTCTTGCAGTTTTTAGGATGAAATGCAGCAGATTACATGTTTAAGATCTACAGTCTTACTTTGTACAGTGCTGGTCTGACTGACTGTCTGCAGTCCAGGTCTTGTTCTGGATCTTTCCTCCACAGGAACATGACTCCTCTTCCTCTCTCTGTGAAGACATTTCTTTATAAATAAAATGATTTGTTGATTGTTGTTGAAAAATATCAAGATTTGTCCGACACTGTTGAGAAGCTCAGATGTTCACAGAGGACAGTAAATATGTTGTTATTTTAAATTCAGTTTTCAGTCTGTAATGAAAATGATTTGATTTCAACTCTCCTGCTTTCATAAACTTTAATTAACAGCTATATTTATAGAAATATAAATGTTTGAGCATTTTATCTTCATCCTCAATGCATCATCTTCATCAGGTCAGTTCACAGTAAAAACAGTCTCTTACTTTGTGTCTGAGGGTCCAGGTTCATCACTGAAGTTCATCGGATAACCTTTGGAGCGGTCACTCTTCATAGACAGACAGCTGGATACTGGAGACTCTGCTCTCTGTCTGTTGGACTGAACTCTGCAAACACCAACATGTTTTTATTCATATCACATGTGTTATAAAAATTAGGATTATACTAGGGTTCAGATGTTTTCATTCTTATAGAGAGTGTGTGTGTTTTCTGTTTTTTGCATATCTCTCCCACTCCCCTTATCAGGCATGTGTTTGCTGAGGCTGGTAGGGAGAGATGATTAAAAAACGGACCAAGGACAAGAGAGACAGGTTAGGGGAGGTGTCATTTTGGATAAGAAACATAATGCTCATTACTAAGCGGAAGACCAAAAAAGGAAATTGTTAGTGGGGAGATATCCGAGACAGCCCATTTTAAGAAAAATGTATAAGAACCGACTGATAGAGCTCCTCAGGAGCCTTTTCTCTGTAACCCCTTTGTGTGTTGCACTGTTAAACGCTCCGTCTTGTACAAGAATAATAAATTCAACTTAAATTTTGATACTTTGAATCCAGTCTTCCTTATTCAAGAGTTCTTCTTAAAAATTCTCGAACAACATGAATCCATGATAAATTCTCTGATGATAATTAAAAGGCTTTTAAGTTTGTATTCGTCCTCTTAGATCAGATTACAGCTTTTTAAGGTGACAGCTGTGACAGATACTAAGAGGAAGACGGCACAAATAATCTTTTTATTAACACATCAACAGGAAAAAAAACTTTAATTAACAACTTTTCATATCTGTCTGTCTTATTAAACATTCAGTGATCTGCCTGTAGTTTATTATTAATGCAAACTCAACACTTCCTGCAGCTGTTTCACAATAAAAGTCTTCCATTAAAGAGAGCTGAGTATGTCCTTCACTGTTTCACAGTCACTTTGGGGAGCTTACTTTGAGTTTGAACTGAGGTTAGAAGTGGTCTAAATAATTGTGGTAGACCAGCAGTGTATTATATGACAAATAGTGTGTAACAGTGGTGTCACAGGTTCAAGTCCAGACAGTTTTCATTGTTTGTCTTTCCCTTCATGTTTTCTGTCACTCTCTACTGTCGACTATTAAATGAAGGTATAAATACAATTCAGATATTATAAATAATGGAAATGATCCAAGTCAACATTTGACTATTTTCTGACTCTTTTTTATATCCATCAGTGCTGCTCATTTATGTTTGTTCTTCATCTTTAGGAACAATTTATGGTGGAGAGAATCTGAGCTCAAAGGTCAATTTACTCATGTTTACAACTGTACTTTGTTAATCATTAAAAATAAGATCCATGTTAGTTTGAAACAGTATCTGCACTCAGAGTTCTTCATCATGAATATAAATCTTTGAGCATTTCATCTTCATCCTCAATGCATCATCTTCATCAGGTCAGTTTACAGTAAAAACAGTCTCTTACTTTGTGTCTGAGGGTCCAGGTTCATCACTGAACTGTGGAGGACGAACTTTGGACCAGTCCTCCTCTTCCTCCTCACAGTCAATCATCTTCTGTCTTCAGTCAGTCTGAGAGGTGAAACAGTAACACTGACTGTGAACAGAAGAATCAAGAAAAAGGTTTGTTCGAGACTCAAACAAGACTGAGAGAACAGAAACACAGAGATTAGATTACATTTTATCTGTAATCCAAAGGATTATTTTACTGACTACAAACATCGCCATGTAATTTCTGTTCAGTTACTGACTCATCATCGTTGACTGGCTTAGAGCAGCTGCGGGGGAATGTACTTTCATGATACTGTGGCCTCCATTTTGATTTGAGCTTTATCCACTGCTGACACACACACACACACACACACACACAGTATATGTCACAACTTCAGCCAGGCTTTAGTTTTTCATTTGTCTGTCTCCTGTTTTGCCACACTAACTCTCATGTCATTTCAGACTCTGCCACTGCCTCCTGCTCTGCATTACTTGCTGATGTCATTCACCTGGCCTGCCCCACCTCCGCACTCACCTGCTCCTCATCAGCTAATCAGCCCCTCAGTATATGTACCGGTTATTTTCCCCCAGTTCTTTGCCAGATTGTCTAGTGTGTTTCCCTAGCTATCCAGCAACTTATCATTCTGATTCTGATCCTGCCTGTTTGTGTTTTGACCTGCCTTTCTGGACTTTGGACCTTCCCTTTTGCCTGCTCCTACTGGATTTGTTTGCCTCTGCTGGTTAATTAAACACTGTTTCTTCACCGGAACTGTTTTCTGTGTCGTGCTATTGGGTTCTTGCCTGCCGTTTTGTGACTCCTGACAGTATGTAACATAAAACACTCAGATGGACGGAAGAATCAAACTGTTGAGTTCATTCAAACATTTCTTTCCTCTACAGTCCACAGAGAGAAAACTGACTCAGAGACTTTGACAGTAAAAGAATAAAAATGTTGGATTAACACTCACCCTGCCTCAGCCTTCACTTTTCCTCCGTCTGCTCTGTCGACTTAAAATGGAGACTGAACAAACTGAACTCTGAACTCTTTTATGATGTTTCTTATCAACCCTGATTACCTGGATCACTTTAGCTCCTCCTTTCTCCATTTACAGGAAACCAGGTGAGTTTATCTACGTGTGTGTGTGTTCTCTTAAACACATTGTGTTTATGAGTGTCTCTCATGGTGTCAACAGACTGAATTAAAATGAGTTTTGATGTTTAAATGATGTAAATAATCTGTTTTGTTTCAGTTAGAACTAAAGTGTTTTAAACTAAACCGACTAAATCAGGAGCTTCACATTTTTAATCACTTCATATTTTTGGGGATGAAACTATTGATTCTTTGTGACTCAATAATCTGAACTGAAGGTCCATTTAACACATTTTTTTACATTATATTTGTTCATGTTAATTTCTGTTTTGTGTCAGAGTTTTGAGTTAGACTAATGTCTGCAGGAAACCAGCCTGTTTTCAATGACAGCATGTAGATTACAGTGCATGTTTACATACAAGCAGAAGATTTATCAATGTATGAGCTCGATAATTCATATTTTTCAGACAATATACAAAACTTTTCTCTGTTCCCAATACCTTATTTTGCCAACAATTACAATTACAAATCAAATAACTCTTTCCAGAATATTAAATTATGGACTTGTGAGATAAAACTCAGAAGCTACAAGTTGCTACAACACTTGAACGCACCACAGCAGAACAAGAACAGCTGTCACTGTGTGATGCATGAAATACTGTACCTGCATACAAATAGACCATTTATTATTATTATTAACACAAATGCACATACTTACAAAGGCATACTTATAAATACTATACAGCTGGTTCAATACCAAGTATACCTATGATGTCATATAACAGCCACTAGATGGTGCTAAAGTCCAACTGAAAGTTCAAACCGTTGTCATTGTTTTCTATCTGCTCTGTCAGTCCAAATTTAAAAGCACAATACAAATATTATTCCAGTTCAGTTGCAGTTAACTTTAAAGATGGATACACAGTGTTCCCTCAAACTTTAATGTTCTGTTCCCAAAAGTTTCAGCAACTTTATAACAAATATATTCAAGTTTATCACCAAATGGTGGCACCGCAGAGAGGGCACTTTGTGAAAGCTTCATTGTGGGCTGTGGTGTCGATGTGAAGGAAGCTGATACTGAGAGATCATCTAAATGTAATCACACTTGGTTTATACTTCTCGGTACTTTATGGTCACAGTCGCAAAAACTATGGCCTACTTTCCTCAGAAGAGGAACTTATCTTTAAAAAGATAAAGACAGAAGAGAGATAAAAGACCGTGATAGTAAACATGAAGGACATTTCTATTTTACACCTATGAGCTAGAAGTTTTTCTGAGTCACACCAGAGCACATCGTGTTGAGAGAGTTGAGAAGCTGCAGAAGAGTGTTTGTAGTAGTAGTGTTTGTACCGGAGGCATTTTGGATCAACGGGAA
>CM071618.1:2819072-2988618 GCA_036365135.1 Miichthys miiuy
CTTGATCATTTCAAACAAATCTGAGTTCAGAGGATCTTCTGTATACAGATGTGACCATTTACCAACAATTCTAAACATTCATTGACTTTGACCACTAACAGAGGACATTTTCTACAGTTTCTTTAAGAAACACAAGTCTTTGTGACTGCAGACTAAATTTAATACAACAAACATGAAAATAAAGGACATTTACAACTTTATGGATGTAAGATATGTCTGAACATATATTAGCTTCACTTGTTAATGAAACATCAGATCTACAATAGTAACAGAGAGTCAGTGAACTGACCTCAGAGTCTTCAGTCTGCAGTATGGACTCTCCAGAAAATCACACAGCAGCTTCATTCCTGAATCCTGCAGCTTGTTTTCACTCAGGTCCAGCTCTGTCAGATGGGAGGGGTTGGACTTCAGAGCTGAGGCCAGAGAAGCACAGCTGATCTCTGACAAACTGCAGCCCCCAAACTGAATGAAGAATAAATTATGTAACTTTAGAAGACAATGTTCCTGCTTGAAATCTTTCAACCGGATGCAGATTCACAACTGTCAAATACAAAAAGTGACAAAGAGCTCTCATTAAGATTAATGACAATGCGCCGCTACTTCAATAAAGATGGAGTGACTTCAGCTCTTTAACTCTGCAGCTCCACCAGTGGCTCCATCTATACAAACTCATGTTGTGCAGCCAAACACAGATAAAAACCCACAGAAATTAATTTAAGATTCAACTCAAGATCCCAAAGTTTACAGAGATGACAAATATGTCAGGATGAATTTTGGGAAATGTGAACAAAAGACATCAGCAATATTTACAATGCAAAGCATCTTTTGTCCCATTAATGTCCACAGTGGAAATTTATAAGCTCCTTTACAACACTTAAAAGGACTTGCTGAACTCAGCACAAATTGAAATTCTTCAAATGGGTTTTCCTTGACTTCCTTTTTTCATGTATTCCTGTGGGATAAAATGAGTAACCCTGTGTGACTAACGACTAAATATAATATATAGAAATGTCTATCTCATAAAACTACATGGAGTATATCAAATGTTTGGCACCATTTGATTCAAAACATCTTCAGCTTCAATAACGTGCTTTGATCCAGTGTAAATCTGATATTGATTCTCATTTTTGAGGTTTCTTTTTCATTTTTAAAAGAAAATCAACTTTGTTTCCCAGTTCAATCATGATAAATATGTGAAATCTATAATGTTGACGTGTAGCCAAGTCTTGACAGTTTTCCCAGAAAATGTTGTGTCTCGAACAGAAAAATCTGTGGGGCTTTTCCTTAACATACTAAATTAGTCAGTCAGTATAAGCATCATATAGCTTCATCAAAATGTTGGAAAAGAAAATACTGAATATATTTATTATAGTCTGACTGTTGAAATAGAGATTATTCATTTATTTATTGTATTTATGTATTTTTATTATCATTTATTTAAACAAAAACATGATGTGAATATAAGATGAAAATCCAGAGTTGAAGAGGTTCACAGTGAATTATCCAGTGTAGATTTTTCTTGTTATATTCAGGTTTGAAATGTGCAGCAACATTGCTCTGCCACAGTCAATGGACTAAACCACAGAAGAAGAAAATAGACTGTAGCATTCAGATACTCAGTGTGGATCAGTATAATATCAGCCTGATGTCTGCAGTTTAGTGTCACCACAACTTTCACGTCATATTAATCTCAGCACAGAAGTAAAAATGGTGTCTGACCTCAGAGTCTTCAGTCTGCAGTGTGGAGTCTGCAGAAAATCACACAGCAGCTTCACTCCTGAATCCTGCAGCTTGTTTTCACTCAGGTCCAGCTCTGTCAGATTGGAGGGTTAGACAGAGCTGAGGCCAGAGAAGCACAGCTGATCTCTGACAAACTGCAGTCCTCCAATCTGAATAAAGAATAAATGATGTTGATAAAAATCCATTTATAATCCAATCAGATGTGTTCAGGTTTGAAATGTGCAGCTTAACATTACTATGTCCTTTTCTCTAACATGAGTAGAGTGACTTTGTCATTGTGTTAATTAAACATCAGATCTACAATAGTAACAGAGAGTCAGTGAACTGACCTCAGAGTCTGCAGACTGCAGTGTGGACTCTCCACAAGATCCAACAGCAGCTTCACTCCTGAATCCTGCAGCTTGTTGTAGTTCAGGTTCAGGTGTATCAGATGGGAGGGGTTGGACTTCAGAGCTGAGGCCAGAGAAGCACAGCTGATCTCTGACAAACTGCAGTCCTCCAATCTGAATAAAGAAAACATGATGTTGATAAAAATCCATTTATAATCCAATCAGATGTGTTCAGGTTTGAAATGTGCAGCTCAACATTACTATGTCCTAATCAATGAGCTTTTCTCTAAAATGAGCAGAGTGACTTTGTCATTGTGTTATTGTGGATCATCATGTCAGCCTTCTACAGACATCATCCAAACGTCAGCACAACATTCATACAGATCAAATACAAAAACAGAAAACAAATAAATATTTTTATAACCCAAAAATTAAAAAACATAAGTGAATGATTTGAATTGAATATGGACAAAAAAACTACATTAACTACAGTCTGTGAACTGACCTCAGAGTCTTCAGTCTACAGTTTGGACTCTCCAGTCCAGCAGACAGTGTCTTCAAGACTGAATCCTGCAGCTTGTTGTAGCTCAGGTCCAGCTCTGTCAGATGGGAGGGGTTGGACTTCAGAGCTGAGGCCACGACTTCACAGTGAGTCTCTGAGAGTTCAGAGTCAGAAAGTCTGCCATGACAAACATTACAAAATATGTTTTTATGAAATCAGACCTCTGTTATTGGTGGAAGCTGTGCACTTCCTGCTGCTTCTCTACATCAAAAAGAAAAAAAACACCTGAATTTCTTTCTGTGAGTAACAGAATATGAGGAAAGACTTCAAAACAAGACGATGAAACACAACTTATTGATGAGCAAGTGACAGTCTTTGTCTGGTATGACCAGCTAATGTCAGTTAATGTTAGCGATCTTTAGACAGATATTGTATATAAGTATAACTTTATCTCATGTCTGTCATTTGAGGCCAAAATGGCTGCTTCAGCAAAAGTTACATAGCTTACTCAACTAAAAAAGAAAGAACAAAAATGATCTACACAACACTTTTAAAAACAGGTTTAGTTTAGTTTAAGGGGTAAAAACAGATACAGTTAGGCTACAAAATAGATTAAATACAGTTTGATACAAATACAATTGAGAAAAGCATTTCATTCAAAATAAAAAACAAGGATAAAAAGAATATAAAAATGGTTTGCCCCACAACCTGCCCGCAGGTTTGAAAGGCCGATGTAAAAATAGCAGTTATCATCTGATATCCACATTTCTGCCATTCACAAAAAAAAAAAAACTGACAAGATTGCGCTGATTGTGCTCCATAAAATGTGTAGGACTAATATATTGAAGTGAAAAACAATCCCACAGTGAGTAAAAATGTGTCAGCCTGGTGACAAAATGTAGGTGTATCCCGCCTTTCACACATGTCAGCTACATATATTTTAATAATAATAAGAATTTTCTATTGTGAATATCTGAAGAACTAAACTACTAATCTACACTGATTTATAATGTTAATCACATCTGGACTTACACAGCCTTTCTGCAGTTCCTCACAGCTGGAATCAGTCTCCATCGTCCCTCCTCTGATGTGTTGTACTTCTTCAGGTCCAACTCATCCAGAACCTC
The DNA here is from genome assembly GCA_036365135.1 of Miichthys miiuy. NCBI lineage: Eukaryota > Metazoa > Chordata > Actinopteri > Sciaenidae > Miichthys > Miichthys miiuy. The sequence continues at coordinate 2,822,771 of CM071618.1, forward strand.
CTCTGACATCTGCAGCATGTAGGCCAGAGCTGAGCAGTGGATCTCAGAGAGTTTCTTCTCTGATCTGTTCTCTGACTTCAGGAACTCTTGGATCTCCTGATGGACTGAGTCATCGTTCATCTCCATCAGACAGTGGAAGATGTTGATGCTTCTGTCAGGAGAGATCTTGTGTATGTTCATTTTTTTCAGATTGTGGATGGCTCTCTGGGTGCTTTTTGAACTGGTCTTTGTCTGACCCAGCAGGCCTCCTAAGAGTCTCTGGTTGGACTCCAGAGAGAGGCCATGAAGGAAGCGAACAAACAGGTCCAGGTGACCATTTTTACTTTGAAGGGATTTCTGCATGACTTTCTTCAGGAACACATCAAGGGATGAGTCCCTGAATTTGAAGTCTTTCCCCAGGAAGTCCTTCAGTACCTCTGTCTTCTTGTTGGTGTAACAGTGGAACAGGTAGACTGCAGCCAGAAACTCCTGAACGCTCAGATGAACAAAGCAGTAGACTGTTTTCTGGAAGATCACACTCTCTCTTTTGAAGATCTCTGTACAAACTCCTGAGTACACCGAGGCCTCTGTGACATCCAGACCACACTGCTCCAGGTCTTCTTGGTAGAACATGATGTTTCCTTTCTTCAGCTGTTCATACGCCAGCCTCCCCAGCTTCAGAAGAACTTCCTGTCAGCCTCCGTCAGCTCCTGTGGACTCGTCTCATGTCCTTCATCGTACTTCTTCTTCTTCCTCTTTGTCTGAACCAGCAGGAAGCGTGAGTACAGGTCAGTCAGGGTCTTGGGCAGCTCTCCTCTCTGGTCTGTGGTCAACATGTGGTCCAGAATTGTAGCAGTGATCCAGCAGAAGACTGGGATCAGACACATAATGTGGAGGCTCATGGAGGTCTTGATGTGTGAGATGATTCTGCTGGACAGATCTTCATCACTGACTCTCCTCCTGAAGTACTCCTCCTTCTGAGCGTCAGTGAAGCCTTGTACTTCTGTTACCCTGTCAACACGTGAAGGAGGGATCTGATTGGCTGCTGCAGGTCTGGAAGTTATCCAGATGAGAGCCGAGGAAGCAGATTCCCTTGATGAGGCTTGTCAACAGCACGCTGACTGATGACTCCTGTGTGACATCAGACACGACCTCTTTGTTGTTGAAATCCAGTGAAAGTCTGCTTTCATCCAGGCCGTCAAAGATGAACAGAAGTTTACAGTCAGCGAGCTTCTCTGCTGTGACCTTCTGTAATGTTGGATGGAAAACATGGAGCAGCGTGAGAAGACTGAACCGCTCATCTTTGATCAAGTTCAGCTCCTGAACGAGAGCAGAACCACCAGACTGACATCTTGGTTCTCCGAGCCCTCTGCCCAGTCCAGAGTGAACTTCAGCACTGAGAAGGTTTTTCCAATGCCAGCGACGCCGTTGGTCAGAACGACTCTGATGTGTCTCTGTTGGTCAGGTAAGGCTTTAAAGATGTCGTGGCATTTGATCGGAGTGTCATGGAGGGTCTTCTTCTTGGAAGCTGTCTCAAGCTGCCTCACCTCATGTTGGGTATTAACCTCTTCACTCTGTCCCTCTGTGATGTAGAGCTCAGTGTAGATCCTGTTGAGGAGGGTTCCACTTCCTGTTTCTTCACTTCCTTCAGTCACACGTTCACATCTCGTCTTCAGACTGATCTTATGTTCATCTAAAACCTCCTGCAGACCACCACTCACTAAAACAGAGAAAGAAGTTTGAGACAAAACCAAAAAATGATCAATATAAGAACATATGGAGTAGGGCTGTAGCGATACACTAATCTCACAACACGATTCGATACGATACTCTGACTGGACAGAGAGTCTACAGCTTGCAAATGCTGGACAAAATGAATCTGACTTTTGTCATGCCTCAAACAGTACTAGTGAAGAGTTTTGAATGAAAATATTATTTTTCAATCCCTTTGCCTGACATACATGCAATTACATACAATTTTTTCAACCAAATATGTGAAGAACAATAAAATAATTCCCTTTCAATAAAAAAGGTCCCATGTGTTTTTGCCTCATTTTCCACAGACATGCCACTTAGCAAAGCAAAGAGCCTCCAGAAAGTTGAGGGGAAGCTGTCATTCAATAGAAATAGTATTTATGAAGTTATTCTGTCACTCTGCTCTGTGTACTCCCTGAACTCTGTTCTACGTACACAACTCTCTCTCTCTGTTGTCCCTCCCCCCCAAGACCCCAGAGTCCTTTGATTGGCTAGAATACGTCATAGATGCATCCACTGATTGGTTGAAAACTAGTCTGCCTAGTAACGTTTGTCCATTCGTCGACTGCGTATGGAGTCTGCCGAACGTCTATTCTTTGATTTGTCTTTTACGCGGTGGAATAGAACAACAAGGAAGTGTCGGGCAGACATAAACTGCACATCTCCGTCTTTAGTGGAATCTCAGGAAAACAGTGCAAAAAGCCACATCTCTCTATCACAAACTGTTTCAGAGATATTCACAGATATGTAAAACTTTAGACTTTTTGGGCAGATCCAATCCGTCCTCAGAGGATAAACTCGAAGTGATGGGAGCACTTCTGTTTTTAAGCATGAAGGTGCTGGATTTATGTTCGCCGCCATTCTCTTGAATCTCCTCACTCTGACTGTGAAACAGGAAGAGGAAGACATCGGCATCTGGTAACTTGCTAGAAATGCTCTACAGCGACACTAGCAGCTGGCTGACCTAATCGCTCTTCCTGCAAAGCCAACGGGGGAAAATGGGCAGCGAGCAGAGTGCCAGGCGTAACACAGGGGATTTGAATGGGACTTAACGTATCGATACTCGCGGCTGAGAATCCGATACTTTCTGGGAACAAAATATCGATATATGTCGAGGATCGATAAAATTGCTTAGCCTTAATATGGAGAAGTAAATGTTTTAAGTGCAGTTTTGGTTGAACATCAGAAATGCTTCTTTTTCTCTCACTCATAATTTATGAAGTGAAGACTTGAGTGTGTTACCACATGCACACAGCCACTGTGCTGTAACAGAAGCTGTGTACTGAACGTAGAGAAGAGAAAGTGAAACTATGTAATTGGGATGCACGATATTTATCGGACCGATAAAATATCGGTCGATATGGGGAGAAATTACGTAATTTTTTAATCGACCCAATAGGTTCATTTTAACCGATAAAAAGATCCGATAAATTTATGAAATTGGGGAAACTGTTTGCAGGCCGAGTAGCCGTGCCTTATTGGCAGGACCCAAGCCTGACCCCCTCTGCCAGACTAATAATGAACATGTCTTCACCAGTGTGGTCCTTTTTCATAGTGGCAGAAGATAACAACAGCATTGCTGCTTGCAAAAGTTGTTCAGCGAGGATTTCGAGAGGAGGGAAGAAGACTTCGAGTTTTAATACGATGCGATGTTTGAAACAAGCGGTATTAAAAGAATATGAAGCAGCCGCGGTAGCAGCTAGCGGTGCTGCTAAGGCTAAAACACAGAGTGCGGAGGTCCTGATTGGCGGATTTTGATGATTGACACCTATCGACCAGTCAGAGTCAGGAGAATCGATTAGTACCACCCACATTCACCTTTGACCCACCAATGACAATCCAGAATGAAGTAACCCCAAAGGTAATATATCGCACCAAGAGGTCACACTTCACTTTCAAAGCCCCTTTGTCTTTATGTAAACAACCAGGACCTTCGTGATTGATTTCAAACTAAAGCAGAGACATAGGAGTAGACATTAGCAGCGTTTTTTTGCGCTGGAATAGAACTGTTGACCACAAAACAGCAAAGATAAGACATACTGTATCATTTTGAGGATTTTTTTTTTGCTACTCTTTGGGGGCTAGCTCGCTGAGTTTTCATCGCACAGTGATGAGACACATATCTTTGTAATCAGCGGAGTCTCTGCTTTCACGCGACGTTTGTGTAGTTTGGTTGAATTGGTGAAATTAGCAGAAGCACTAAAGTGGACATGTGCTGTTTTCGTGTTTTTGTTACATGCCCAGATAGTTGCTTGGGGATTGAACTGTGTTACGTTTGGGTGGCAATGCTTGGTAGAGCTTTTAGCTGAGTTTCTCCCCGTCGTTAGAATTGGCGCTTCCTAGCAGACGCTGATCGTCTGTATTGTGCATGCATCTCACGCTGTCCCCCGTACGGGGGACTTTCGGGTTGAAATATGAAGTTATTGGTTATCGGTATCGGCCATGAGAAGCAGGAAATTATCGGTTATCGGTATCAGTTGAAATTTTTCATAACGTGCATCACTACTATGTAAAAATAAAGTATCGATCTCATCACACTAGTATTGATCAATACCGATGCCAATAGGTGTTCATACAGATGTACATAAAATAATAATAAATATTTACATAAATCAACAAATACAATAGCTACAATATAAACCCCCATATCCCATGATCAAACACTTCAAAATAAATACACATAAATAAATATATCTACATAATTAGTTAAACTTCCCTCTTCCTACGTACTGCTACCTTTTTTGCTGTGACACCGTTGGAGGACAGAGCAGCAGGTTGTGGTAAGTTACAATTAGCAGTTTACACTTTGTTTGCAACAGTTATCGTCACAGTTACCCTCGCAGGGTGTACTTTATAGGTTCATGTGTGTGTCTGTGTGTGCAGGTGGATGACGAGTGGACAACGAGGCGGACAGTCCCCGCTGTGTAAATATTATTTACCCTTATATGACAATATGTTTGACAACGAGCCCTTTGATACAATCCACATGGCTGAATGAACTCATTGTAAGTCTCTAAATAGACATAATGTGATGAAATGCAGCAGGTCACATTTTAAAGATGGACAGTCTTACTTTGTACAGTGCTGGTCTGACTGGCTGTCTGCAGTCCAGGTCTTGTTCTGGATCTTTCTCCACACTGGGGACAGGAGGAGTCTCCTGATGAAGCAGACTGGTCCCAGTATGAGGTGATGCAGTGTCTGCAGAACCAGTGTCCACAGCTGGTAGAGACCGGATCCTTCAGGACGTCCTGACACAAAACACAGCAGGACAGCTGCTCCTCCACAGGAACATGACTCCTCTTCCTCTCTCTGTGAAGACATTTGAAGGATCCAAAGTTACATTTGACCATTTTCTGCCCCTTTATTATCTGCATCAGTGCTGCCCATGGATATTTGTTCTTCATCTTTCGGAACAATATATGGTGGAGAGAATCTGAGCTCAAAGGTCCACTTACTAATGTTTCAAACTGCACATTGTTGATCATTAGTAAGTGGACCTTTGAGAATTTTCTTCACCATATTTTACATCAGTATTCAGTTAAAGAGTAAACTACAAAAATATCAAAATATTTTATTAAAGTTCTCAAGTTTATTTCTAAATAAATAAAATAAGATCCATGTTAGTTTGAAACACAATCTGCACTCATAGTTCTGCATCATGAATATAAATCTTTGAGCATTTTGTCTTCATCCTTAATGCATCATCTTCATCAGGTCAGTTTACAGTAAAAACAGTCTCTTACTTTGTGTCTGAGGGTCCAGGTTCATGTCTGAAGAGTATAGGAAGACCTTTGGAACAGTCACTCTTCATAGACAGACAGATACTAAGAGGAAGACGGAACAAATGATTTCTATTTTTGTCACAATAAGGAAGAAAAGAAAATGGAAGAAAATTGAACATACAAACACAAAATCAAGAGAAAACATGACATCAGCAGAGGAAACTGAAAATGAATCATTTAAATGAGTTAGTATCAGTTCTCTTACTTTGTGTCTGAGGGTCCAGGTTCACCACTGAAGAGTATAGGAAGACCTTTGGAACAGTCACTCTTCATAGACAGACAGATGGATCCTGGAGACTCTGCTCTCTGTCTGTTGGACTGAACTCTGCAAACACCAACATGTTTTTATTCAGATCACATGAAGCTTTGATAAATTCGTCCTCTCAGATCAGATCACTGCTTTTCAGGTCACAGATACTAAGAGGAAGACGGAACAAATGATTTCTATTTTTGTCACAATAAGGAAGAAAAGAAAATGGAAGAAAATTGAACATACAAACACAAAATCAAGAGAAAACATGACATCAGCAGAAGTAACTGAAAATGAATCATTTAAATGAGTTAGTATCAGTTCTCTTACTTTGTGTCTGAGGGTCCAGGTTCATGTTTGAAGAGTATAGGAAGACCTTTGGAACAGTCACTCTTCATAGACAGACAGATGGATCCTGGAGACTCTGCTCTCTGTGTGTTGGACTGAACTCTGCAAACACCAACATTCAGATCACTGCTGCTGATGATAATTATGAGCTTTAAAAGTTTGTATTCGTCCTCTTAGTTCAGATTATGGCTTTTCAAAGTGACTGACAGCTGTCACAGATACTAAGAGGAAGATAGCACAGGTCATAGAGTTTGGTAAATATTAGTAAATATATTTTCAATATAGAAACACAAAATCAAGGGAAAACATGGCTAAATAAATAGGTCAAATAAATGAGTTAGTATCAGTTCTCTTACTTTGTGTCTGAGGGTCCAGGTTCACCACTGAAGACTGGAGGAAGACGACCTTTGGACTCGTTTCTCTTCATAGACAGACAGCTGGATGCTGGAGACTCTGCTCTGTCCTCCTCTTCCTCCACACGAACATCCATCTTCTGGACTTCAGTCAGTCTGAGAGGTGAAACAGTAACACTGACTGTGAGCTCAGAACACAGGAATCAAGAAAAACAGGTTTGTTCAAGAGTCACAAACAAGACTGAGAGAGAACAGGAAGTAACATTTGTGAACTGCGTCTGAACAAACAGACTTTGTGTCGACAGATGAATCAAACTGTTGAGTTCATTCAAACTTTTCTTTCCTCTACAGTCCACAGAGAGAAAACTGACTCAGAGACTTTGACAGGAAAATAATATAAATGTCTTATTAACGCTCACTCTGACTCAGTATGAACTTTTCCTCCGTCTGCTCTGTGGACTTAAAATGGAGACTGAACAGACTGAACACGCATCAAACTGTTTGCCTCTGGATTTCCCGAAATCACATTGGTTGGATGTAGGCATTAGGAGGACTGTGATTGGTCAAGGTGAGGAGGGCAATAATGTCAGCCAATCACAGGCAGGGTAGGGCGGGCCTTTATGTGACAGTGACGCAGTTAAAAATGTAAAGAGTGAGACGACGAGACAGAAACGGTTAGTGAGTTATGACGTGTGGTAAACGGAGGAAGATTGACACCGAAAACTGACTTTTAATCTAGAAGATTGCAGCCAATAACTTGTTATTATTATTATTATTATTATTATTATTTATAAATGTCGGATTAACACTCACCCTGACTCAGTATGAACTTTTCCTCCGTCTGCTCTGTCGACTTAAAATGGAGACTGAACAGACTGAACACGCCTCAGACGGGTGTCTTTCTGAAATCACGTGACTTTCGTGAAGCAGGCTTCCAGTTTCAGGATGTAAACAGAAACATAATGTGAGTAAATGATGGAGAAAAGCAAAACAAACTGTTCACAGATCCTGGAGGAGAAAACAAAGAAACTAGTTGTTATTTAACCGAGACAAACTTATTAAAAGACTATTATTATTATTATGAAAGTACTTTTTATTTATATTTCTGAGTTGAATGTCAAATTGCTCATTTTATTACTTTTTTATTATTTATTATCAGAGGTGTCAAGTAACGAAGTACAAATACTTCGTTACCTTACTTAAGTAGAATTTTTGGGTATCTGTACTTCACTGGAGTAATTATTTTTCAGCCGACTTTTTACTTCTACTCCTTACATTTTCACGCAATTATCTGTACTTTCTACTTCTTACATTTTCACACAATTATCTGTACTTTCTACTTACATTTTTAAAAGCGCCGTGAGTTACCATGGTTACAGGAACGCCCTGAGACTTTATAATAATGATCAATAAGGTTTTAATTAGTATGAGTGTACAAAGTCATGAATGAAGCCTGATTGTACCTCTGCTGAAATCTTGTATTATAGCATATATAACAAATGTAAAGCCTCAGAGCTTCCCTTTGATTATTAACAGTATGTAGTGATGGTAGAAAGGTGAGAGCTCACCATCACACTGAAACTGTCACAAGGCTGCAAAAGCTGCTCTGATTGTTATTTAGTCCTGATGCTGTTTGTTTGATGTATTTTTCTGTTAAATGATAAGAGGCTCACTCGAAATAATATTAATAATAATAATTAATAATAATAATGATGATGAGAAGAAGAAGCAGAAAAATAACGTAGTGATAAGTTCTGTAGATGGTTGATTATTTGAAAGAGTAAAACTTGAGACAAGCTTGGGAGAAAAAAAGTGTCAGTTTGATTTCATAGATTAAAAATTACACTGAAAAGACAATAAGGAAAAGTGTGAACAGAACAGCTCTTTATAGCATCAACCTGTAAAACAATGTTGGTCAAGTATTTAAACTTGATAGCTGCATTAGAGAACATGGTTATGAGTGGAGTGGGTCTGTAAATCGTATCTTTTTTTTTTTAGCACGTGTCAAGAAGTAACGTTACCTGTAACATGTTTCACAAATTGCAAATGGGGAATATGACTTGGCTGCAGCTTGAAATATTTTCAGTAAAAAGTTTTGTCACACGCAAGCAAGGAGCCGACTGACTGTCGACTGACTTTATGTGGCCTAGTGCAAAAATGTGCGTGGCAGAGACTCAAGAGAAAAGAGAAATCTGAGTTGTTGTTTTTTTTTTTTAAATCAGAATTATTATTTTTTTGATTAATCACTTGGATTAATCATTAATTTTTACAGCACTATACTGTGCTGTACAGTGCATGTATACCATTACAATACTTATAGGCATATAACTAGTCATCATATCTTCCGCTCCATGAAACACATGTTGAGGCTCAGTAGCACACACACACAGTATGGTTCTTTAATGTATTTGCATTATACTAAAATGCATTCATTTCCCTTGGGCATATATGAGGCTGAAACAGGTAGCCTAGTGCATTCCAAATTTTTCAACATTAACATTTTAATATAACATTATGGCCTTTAGAAAAATTATGTTTTTTGGGGGGAGGTCGTGTAGTGCACTATAGGCCCTTGTGGCCCGGGGCCTATAACATTTGATGGCTTTTTTTTCTTTACATTACTTTTACTTTTATACTTTAAGTAGTTTTGAAGCCAGTACTTTTACACTTCTACTTGAGTAAAAAGCTTGAGTTGATACTTCAACTTCTACAAAAGTCTTTTTAAACCATAGTATCTGTACTTCTACTTGGGTAATGAATGTGAATACTTTTGACACCTCTGCACTACATGCAGCTGTTTCAATAGACGTGTAAAGTTCATCACTGTATGTATTGTACTGCATGAATATTTTTTGTAACTGCACATCTACTTTTTGTAGAATTGTAATAAACAAACTGTCTGGCCCTGAACATTGTGCTTTTCTTTTCTTTACAGAACTGACTGCTCAATAGATTTTGACTGGTTGCAGGTTCATATCAACAAAGAACAAGAATTACAGGATCACAGAGACAAAGGACAAGTTTGTGAGATGCAGGGTACAGTACTGTAAAAATACAAGGAGGAGGAAGAGCAAAAAAAATTGCAAAGAGCAAAGCAGAGTAGAAATTTCTGATCAATTTTGAGCTACTATGATAGAACATGTTTTCATTCATCTAAAGACAATGACAGAAAAATATGAGATTTGTTTTGAGATTAAAAATGTTCTTCTCCCTGAGAACTATATGTTTTGAACTATGTGCTTTCTATTTTTTGGTGTATTGTTTACTGACTGCTTGATAGGGTTTATCATTTTGATCGCTTTGTTTATGATTTGAGAGCAGTGTTTGGTTTTGAGCACAGGTAAAACTGTTTTGAGGCAAAAGTTTGATTTTGCAAGAGGAGTCAAAGGTTTTGTGAATAGTGCTTGAAGATGAGGTTTTGTGTTTAATGTTTTAAGAAAATGGAGCAAGGTTTCAGAAATTGTGTTTTAGCAATTGAGAAAAACTGTGATGCACTCGAGCCTGTTTTCCTCTTAAAATGTGACAGACTGTTGCATTGCCACAGATCATCTGAAAAGGTTTGGAATCTCTCCCTCAGAGTTTGACAAAATAGAGGCCCCCTCCCAAATAGCATCTTGCATAGGGCCCCCAGACAGCTAGAAGGTTAGCCTGGTTAGCTCCCCTAATTATTATCATAGATATGGACAGCTGTACACCAGAGCAGCCAGCTAATATTCTAATTCTCTGCCTTCTGGACAGAGACCTCAGGTGTTGTACCTGGAATCTACTGTAGCCACTCCTCCAGTTTGTGGGTCAAAGCTCCCAGTGCTCCGATTACCACTGGCACCACTGTTGCCTTTACTCCCCACATCTTCTCTAACTCCTCTTTCAGCCCTGGGTAGTTCTCGATCTTCTCGTGTTCCTTCTTCCTGATATTGGCGTCGCTCGGAATTGCTACGTCTATCACCACAGCCTTCTTCTGTTGTTTGTCCACCACCACGATGTCTGGTTGGTTAGCCATCACCAGCTTGTCAGTCTGGATCTGGAAGTCCCACAGGATCTTGGCTCGGTCATTCTCAACCACCTTGGGAGTCGTCTTCCATTCTGACCTTGGGATTTCCAGCCCATACTCAGTGCAGATGTTCCTGAACACTATGCTAGCCACTTGGTTATGGCGTCCCATGTATGCTTTACCTGCCAGCATCATACACCCTGCTATTATGTGCTGATAGTAGCAAGTAGCAACATAATCTTAATCACTTAGACTTAGACAGACTTTATTGTCATTCAACTGTATATTCACAATGTACATTTGAGCAGGATTTTGTCGCAAGGCAAAACAGAAGACAAGGTAATAACAGTATAAATATAAAATTTATGTAATATAAAAAGTAATAAAATAATACTGACACAATCAATCTTATATACTTTGTACTTTTCTTGCTATATTTGATACATTTCATGTCAAAAGAAAACAAATGTGTTAACAGTGTTAAAGTTTAACACAGCTCCGACCTTTCAACAAAATCCAAAGATATTTCAGGAACTAAAAGCAACTTTAATCAATATTTTTATATCAACAATGGATCAAATCATGTGAAAGTGAAACAAGTCGTCCATAGTGACTTTGCAGTTCTTTGGTTCAGTTTTCTGCTTTAACAATCTGTTGGGATTTACTATAAAAATACACTATTTTAAAAAGATAACACATTTATAATGTTGTACTAATAACAATTATGCTTAAGTTTAGAGTTAAATCCAAACTTTCTACAGGTTTTTATCATCTGGTATTCATAAAATAAAATAAGATAGACTTACATTACAACAGGTGGATAAGATAAATGCTCATAAATGACTAAAAAATTAATAAAATATAAAAAATAAAAGATGTAATAGAAATACTTCAGAGAAGTAACTTGGATGCTGCTTCTTCACATCAACTTCACACAACTTCACTACACATCAAAATTAATTAGAATAATAATGTGGAAATGAACTGCAGTTCTCAATCATTCCACAGGGTGGAGCTGCAACAGAAAGTAAAGCAGAAAAATCAGTTTAAATAAGTGACAGAGCAGACGTCCAGATCCACTGATGATCCTCTGTCACATGATCCAGAGGAACACACAGGCATGATGGTGGACTTGACATTGTGTCTGACAGTGGAGCTGATCTCAGAGCAGTTCAGACTGCAGCGCTGACAGTCATCTCCACTTGTTGTGATTCCTCCGTCAGTCTCTGCTGGATGAAGCTCTCCTCTCCACTCCACCTCCCAGTAACATGGCCCAGTCAGAGCTGATGCTGCTGCTTCAACCTCTCTGGATCATCAGGACTCAGCTGATCCTCTCTCAACACAAACACCTTTCTCACCACTCGCACTCTGACATAGATCACTTCCATCTGATAAGAGAAGAAGACAGACAACAGAAGTCATGAATCAGGAAATACTGGATCTGTTCTTTGATACTAACTGTGTTTCGTACAATACTGCTGAAACCAGCATGAACTAACTCCAACCCTCTACTGACCTCAGAGTCTGCAGACTGCAGTGTGGACTCTTCACAAGATCACAGAGCGGCTTCACATCTAAATCCTGCAGGTTGTTGTAGCTCAGGTCCAGCTCTGTCAGACAGGAGGGGTCTTCAGAGCTGAGGCCAGAGAAGCACAGCTGATCTCTGACAAACTGCAATCCACCAATCTGAGTAAAGAATAAATGATGTAACTTTAGAAGACAATGTTCCTGAATATAAGATGAAAATCCAGAGTTGAAGAGGTTCACAGTGAATTATCCAGTGTAGATTTTTCTTGTTATATTCAGGTTTAAATGTGCAGCTTAACATTGCTCTGCCACAGTCAATGGACTAAACCACAGAAGAAGAAAATAGACTTTAGCATTCAGATACTCAGTGTGGATCAGTATAATATCAGCCTGATGTCTGCAGTTTAGTGTCAGCACAACTTTCACATCATATTAATCTCAGCACAGAAGTAAAAAATGGTGTCTGACCTCAGAGTCTTCAGTCTGCAGTGTGGACTCTGCAGAAAATCACACAGCAGCTTCACTCCTGAATCCTGCAGGTCGTTTCCACTCGGGTCCAGCTCTGTCAGATGGGAGGGGTTGGACTTCAGAGCTGAGGCCAGAGAAGCACAGCTGATCTCTGACAAACTGCAGCGCCTCAATCTGAATAAAGAATAAATGATGTTGATAAAAATCCATTTATAATCCAATCAGATGTGTTCAGGTTTGAAATGTGCAGCTCAACATTACTATGTCCTAATCAATGAGCTTTTCTCTAAAATGAGCAGAGTGACTTTGTCATTGTGTTATTGTGGATCATCATAATGTCAGCCTTCTACAGACATCATCCAAACGTCAGCACAACATTCAGACAATGATCAGACAAATCAGACATTTCTTCTGTTTCTTCTCATTCTTAACAATCATGTGTCATTTTATAAAATATATTTTCTGGAAAATTCCTAAATGACCAACATTAAACAAATAAATAAAACTTTATTAAATAAAAAATACTTGAAGTCCAAACAAACCTTTGTAACCCTCTTTAACACGTGTCCCTGCACTTGTGATGCTCTCATTTCACAGCACAGATTTAGACTATCCTCATCACCACTGTCATCTCCATCAGCACACAGCTGACTGACTGTGAGCTTCATCCTCAATCATCTTTAGAACTGGATCAAATGTGCAAAGTGACATGAATGTTGTCTTCCTCTGAAATGTAACCTTGTACCTCCCCGTACAAATATAGTGGATTATTTATGCTGCTGTTTACTGGCTGAGTCACAACACAAAGTGACATCACTTCCTGAATGGAAGCATCATCTTGTCAAATACTGAGTTCTGAAGGTTCTGTATGAAAAGACATTATTCTTGAAAATGTGTATGTCTTTTCATTTTTCTCACATGAAACAAAAATAAATATTGGTTTCATGGCAGCACATTAAAGGATCAGTCCTTCAGTTTTCTTAATAACATGAATCCAGTTTGAGTACAGACTCAATTCAAACTGTTCAGACTGACAAACTTTAAAAAGAGCTGTTGTGATTTGTGCTCAGACAAACACAGAAAACAAAAGACTGAAAGAAATGTCAAACTTCTGTTCTGGATTTAAATTTGGCAGATATACACTGTACAAGAGCAAAACACATGAACTGACCTCAGAGTCTGCAGTCTACAGTTTGGACTCTCCAGTCCAGCAGACAGTGTCTTCACTCCTGAATCCATCAGCTTGTTGTCACTCAGGTCCAGGTGTCTCAGGTGGGAGGGGTCGGACTTCAGAGCTGAGGCCACGACTCCACAGTGAGTCTCTGAGAGTTCACATCCAGAAAGTCTGTGATGACAGAGAATATAAAAGTTAAAGTCAAATAAAATCGACTCTTTACATCACAAAGCACATCAACATGAGCGTCTGTAGCTCAGCTGGTCAGTTGTTCAGCCTGAGCTGGTCAGCCATTGATCACAAGGTTTGTGGTTTGAAACTTGAGCTCCTCCTGTCCACATGTCAAAGTGTCCCTGAGCAACATAATGAACGCAGCAAATTGTAACTTTAGACAAAGTGTCTGTCAAATGACTGTAATGTAAACATGTGTCATATTCTGATGAACAGGCTGCTGTGATTTGTGTTTGTTCAGCTTTATTTGAACACGTTGTTCAATGAGCTGTAAAATCACTGCAGGTTGGAACTGCACTCACATGTATTCACCTCAGTCATGTGTTTGTGGATGTTGTGAATCTTTAATGCATCTTTTCTATGTCGCTCCGTCTGTTCGTCTCACAAATTAATTTAATGATTCGTATTGATTAATAGTTTAATTTGTATTAAATGTTGTATCATTATAATTCTATGGGTCATAGTATGTCTCAAAAAGTGTGTATCTTTACTCTAATACTGAAGTCTCCAGCATTATGTTGCTTTATAATGTTGATAATCACATCTGGACTTACTCAGCCTTTCTGCAGTTCCTCACAGCTGGAATCAGTCTCAGTCGTCCCTCCCATGATGTGTTGTACTTCTTCAGGTCAAACTCATCCAGAACCTCCTCTGACATCTGCAGCATGTAGGCCAGAGCTGAGCAGTGGATCACAGAGAGTTTCTTCTCTGATCTGTTCTCTGACTTCAGGAACTCTTGGATCTCCTGATGGACTGAGTCATCGTTCATCTCCATCAGACAGTGGAAGATGTTGATGCTTCTGTCAGGAGAGATACCATAACTGTTCATCTCCTTCAGGTTGTTGATGGCTCTCTGGATGATTTCTGGACTGTTGTCTGTCTGACCCAGCAGGCCTCCTAAGAGTCTCTGGTTGGACTCCAGAGAGAGCCATGAAGGAAGCGAACAAACAGGTCCAGGTGACCATTTTCACTTTCAAGGATTTCTCCATGGCTTTCCTCAGGAACACATCCAGAGGTGTCTTCCCAAGAAGTCCTCCAGTACCTCTGTGTTCCTGTTGGTGTAACAGTGGAACAGGTAGACTGCAGCCAGAAACTCCTGAACGCTCAGCTGAACAAAGCAGTAGACTGTTTTCTGGAAGATCACACTCTCTCTTTGAAGATCCCTGTACAAACTCCTGAGTACACCGAGGCCTCTGTGACATCCAGACCACACTGCTCCAGGTCTTCTTGGTAGAACATGATGTTTCCTTTCTTCAGCTGTTCATCGCCAGCCTCCCCAGCTTCAGAAGAACTTCCCTGTCAGCCTCCGTCAGCTCCTGTGGACTCGTCTCATGTCCTTCATCGTACTTCTTCTTCTTCCTCTTTGTCTGAACCAGCAGGAAGTGTGAGTACAGGTCAGTCAGGGTCTTGGGCAGCTCTCCTCTCTGGTCTGTGGTCAACATGTGGTCCAGAATTGTTGCAGTGATCCAGCAGAAGACTGGGATCAGACTCATGTTGTGGAGGCTCCTGGAGGTCTTGATGTGTGAGATGATTCTGCTGGACAGATCTTCATCACTGACTCTCCTCCTGAAGTACTCCTCCTTCTGAGTGTCAGTGAAGCCTCGTATTTCTGTTACCCTGTCAACACATGAAGGAGGGATCTGATTGGCTGCTGCAGGTCTGGAAGTTATCCAGATGAGAGCCGAGGAAGCAGATTCCCTTGATGAGGCTTGTCAACAGCACGCTGACTGATGACTCCTGTGTGACATCAGACACGACCTCTTTGTTGTTGAAATCCAGTGAAAGTCTGCTTTCATCCAGGCCGTCAAAGATGAACAGAAGTTTACAGACAGCGAGCTTCTCTGCTGTGACCTTCTGTAATGTTGGATGGAAAACATGGAGCAGCGTGAGAAGACTGAACCGCTCATCTTTGATCAAGTTCAGCTCCTGAACGAGCAGAACCACCAGACTGACATCTTGGTTCTCCGAGCCCTCTGCCCAGTCCAGAGTGAATTTCAGCACTGAGAAGGTTTTCCAACGCCAGCGACGCCGTTGGTCAGAACGACTCTGATGTGTCTCTGTTGGTCAGGTAAGGCTTTAAAGATGTTGTGGCATTTGATCGGAGTGTCATGGAGGGTGTTCTTCTTGGAAGCTGTCTCAAGCTGCCTCACCTCATGTTGGGTATGAACCTCTTCACTCTGTCCCTCTGTGATGTAGAGCTCAGTGTAGATCCTGTTTAGGAGGGTTCTACTTCCTGTTTCATCACTTCCTTCAGTCACACGTTCACATCTCGTCTTCAGACTGATCTTATGTTCATCTAAAACCTCCTGCAGACCAGCACTCACTAAAACAGAGAAAGAAGTTTGACAAAAGAAAAGATCGATACAGGAATGTATAGAGAAGTAAATGTTACAAAGCCCAGTTCTGGATGAACATCAGAAATGCTTCTTTTTCTCTCAGCCTCTCTCTTTGTGTTTGATTGACAGCAAAGGGCGACAGGCTGAGCATCAGCAGCTCTTCATCTGAACAGCTCGCTGTGGCTGTTCCTTCCTCTATGTGATACTTAAAATGATCCACTGACCAAATAATACAGAATATGTTCATGTCTCGTTGTGTGGACCTGTTTTTATCTCATAGCACCACTAACAAAGCTCTACAAATCTCCAAGCCAAATACACTCTATTTCCTATAGCTGCTTCAAAATAAAAGTTTCTTAAAAAACTTTAATGTGAAGCAGCAGCAGGAAGTGTTGAATTTACATCAGCAGCAATTTAACAAAGCTCTGATATGACTAAAGCTGAAATCTGAACACTGACACAGGAGTGAGAGTAAGAAAAAACTGCACTCAGGAGGTTCTTGTCATCTTTTGTCTGGACTTCTGCAGCTCACTCCTGGCTGGTCTGCCTGCATGTGCCATCAGACCTCTGCAGTTCATCCAGAATGCAGCAGCCTGGCTGGTCTTCAACCTACCAAAGTTCTCCCACACCACACCGCTCCTCTGCTCCCTGCACTGGCTGATCGAATCTGATTCAAGTCTGAAAACTCAATTGTTCTCATTTTAAGTCTCTAAATAGACATAATGTAATGAAATGCAGCAGGTCACATTGTAAAGATGGACAGTCTTACTTTGTACAGTGCTGGTCTGACTGGCTGTCTGCAGTCCACGTCTTGTTCTGGATCTTTCTCCACACTGGGGACAGGAGGAGTCTCCTGATGAAGCAGACTGGTCCCAGTATGAGGTGATGCAGTGTCTGCAGAACCAGTGTCCACAGCTGGTAGAGACCGGATCCTTCAGGACGTCCTGACACAAAACACAGCAGGACGGCTGCTCCTCCACAGGAACATGACTCCTCTTCCTCTCTCTGTGAAGACATTTCAAGGACCCAAAGTTACATTTGACCATTTTCTGCCCCTTTATTATCTGCATCAGTGCTGCCCATGGATATTTGTTCTTCATCTTTCGGAACAATATATGGTGGAGAGAATCTGAGCTCAAAGGTCCACTTACTACTTCAAACTGCACATTGTTGATCATTAGTAAGTGGACCTTTGAGAAGTTTCTTCACTATATTTTACATCAGTATTCAGTTAAAGAGTAAACTACAAAAATATCAAAATATATTATTAAAGTTCTCAAGTTTATTTCTAAATAAATAAAATAAGATCCATGTTAGTTTGAAACAGAATCTGCACTCATAGTTCTGCATCATGAATATAAATCTTTGAGCATTTTGTCTTCATCCTCAATGCATCATCTTCATCAGGTCAGTTTACAGTAAAAACAGACTCTTACTTTGTGTCTGAGGGTCCAGGTTCACCACTGAACTCTATAGGAAGACCTTTGGAACAGTCACTCTTCATAGACAGACAGATGGATCCTGGAGACTCTGCTCTCTGTCTGTTGGACTGAACTCTGCAAACACCAACATTCAGATCACTGCTGCTGATGATAATTATGAGCTTTAAAAGTTTGTATTCGTCCTCTTAGTTCAGATTATGGCTTTTCAAAGTGACTGACAGCTGTCACAGATACTAAGAGGAAGATAGCACAGGTCATAGAGTTTGGTAAATATTAGTAAATATATTTGGGTAGAAAACACAAACAGAAGACATAACTGAATGACTGAAAAAAATCTAATAAATGAGTTAGTATCAGTTCTCTTACTTTGTGTCTGAGGGTCCAGGTTCATCACTGAAGTCTGGAGGAAGAGGACCTTTGGACTCGTATCTCTTCATAGACAGACAGCTGGATGCTGGAGACTCTGCTCTGTCCTCCTCTTCCTCCACACGAACATCCATCTTCTGGACTTCAGTCAGTCTGAGAGGTGAAACAGTAACACTGACTGTGAGCTCAGAACACAGGAATCAAGAAAAAGAAGGTTTGTTCAAGAGTCACAAACAAGACTGAGAGAGCATTAAGCAACATGCGCACAGTACGCACTTCTACTCAGTTGACTCAGAAAGTGTAAACAAACTAAACACCTTCACTTTCAGGGCCCCTCCATGTTCTTATCAATCTGTATCACCTGCTTAGTGCTGCTCCGCCTTTCTCCATTTACAGCAAATGACATGACTGTTTGTCTATGTGTGTGTGTGTGTGCACGGGCTCACACATGTGCATGCGTGAGTGTGCGTTGCTCACACAGATCATCTGTTTAACATGATAACTTTATCTGTGTCACCCATGGTGTCAACAAACTGAAATAAAATGAGTTTTGACGTGAATAATCTGCTGTGTTTAAGTTTGAACTAAAGTGCTTCAAACTAAATGAACTAAATGTTTTCTTTTACAGACTTATAGGGAACACAAACACAGTTCATCTCAGCAGGAGCTCCCCATTTTAACCAGTTCACATTTTTGGGGATGATATTATTGATTCAATGTGACGCGTGTATTTTGACAATTTCACAGTCAATCTAACAGGTGGGATTAGTTATAGGTGATCCCAACCAGCACAAGTACATCTAAACAGGAGGTCACATGATGTAGAATACATGAAAAATCAAAAACCACAACAAATTATATTCACACTGTAAACCAGTTACTGTGAAATTCACAGTAACTAACTAGCAGCTGTTGACAAGTTACTTATTGTAAATAAAATCACAGTAATTAACTGGCAGTAGTTGACAAGTACCTCAACAGTACATCATTGGTTAGTGTAATTTTCTACAGTATATTATTGGTTTCTGTAATTTTCTACAGTACATTATTGGTTTCTGTAATTTTCTACAGTATATTATTGGTTAGCGTAATTTTCTACAGTACATCATTGTTACTGTAAATCTTCACAGTAACTCTATAATTACTGTAGTTTTTGACTGAATACACAGTATACTACTGTGAAATAGTTTACAGTAAAGTATTGTGGATCTCACTGCTGATATTTACAGTGCACTTCATACCTTCATACACCTCTCTGTGACACCTTCACTGTCTCGGTGCTCATGTAACGTAGTTCACTCAGGCTGTTGTTATGACTATTAAATGATTTAACATCATAATTATGAACAGAACGCTGATGTTCACAGATCCTGGTTTCTAACTCTTGCTTAGTTTCCTCAACATAATACAGCTTAAATGGACATTTTGACACATAAACCACATTTTAGTGTTTCATATGATTCTGCCCCTGACCTTGATGTCAACACAAACTTTGGACGGATGAACTGAAACACAACTGACAAACAATGAGTGGGTCTCTGAGGCAAATCAAACTGAACTAAATTATGATTCCATTAAATATTTTTCAGATGAAGTCAGTCAGAAAGAAAACAATCATATCAGTTCAGTTCAAACACTCTGAGGTGAAGACAGAGGGAATGATGACATCTTCAGGCAGAAAGCAAGTCCAGCAGGAGCTCCAGAACATGAACAAGCAAATATTTATCTGTTATCTGTTCTGAGAAACAGCTGATTTGGTGGGAAGGATCAGAACCTCAACTTCTAATTTGAGATTAGCAAAATACTCAAAACCACCAATGCTCAAAGTCACTGAGATCAAACATCATTCATTCATTCATTCATTCATGGTCTCTGCTGCTTTCAAAGGCTGCACAGAGGAATTATAAAGCCTCAGGTGAGTCTAGCAGCAGCTGGAAATGAGCGACACTCAAGAGTCAGAAATAAAACTCTAGTAATCCAGAGAAGTAATTCAATAAATCTTCAGTATTACACCAACATGCAGGACAACTCTTGTGGATTTAAAGTGAGGTTATCTATGGTAAATAAATGCTCTGGCACTGGTACTGCTCTGGTACTGACATTGTACTTTGGAAACCACTTAAAAAAAAAGTTTCCCATTTCCCAGTGTTCGTGAACGCAGCATAACGGACTGCTTTTATTTTTAATGCGCATGTACGCGGCGGGAAAAGAGACGAAGGAGGACAGAGAAGAAGATGGCGGACAGCAGAGACTGAGGAGGTTTGGAGGAAAACACTAAATCCACAGTAAGTTTTGAATATTTTTTTATACCAGCAAAAAAAAAATTGTTAAATTGTTTCTTGAATATATTAAGATATTCAGAGTGGTATACACCAATTTACTTGGTGCTAAATAACTGTCGTCGATGCTTAGTCAATTTATAAATATTAAAAATCTTTTTTCAGTGCTTTGTGGACTACAAAGCTGTTTAACAAGCTGTTTAGATTTTGCTCCAGTTGCGACATAAGGTGTTGGCTTTTGAGAATTGTAACGCCCCACCATCTAAGTATCTCCACCCACAGCGTGAAACTAACTTCGAAGGTCGCCATATTTCCCCTGCAAGCGTCAGACCCCGGAGCTAAGAGCTTAGCACAGGACCAACTCTGCTGTAAGTATTCCTGTCCTCCGGCATCTAAGGAGAGAAAAACGATTTATTTCATCTTTGATGTAATTGTGACCGAAATGCCCCAGCCATGCAGGCTGGATGCTGCTTTACATCAACTTCCAAAATTAATTAGAAATATAACGTGAAATTAACTGCATTTCTCAATCATTCCACAGGGTGGAGCTGGAACAGACAACAACGAAGGAAAATCAGTTTAAATAAGTGACAGAGCAGCAGTCCACAATATCCACAATAAACTTTCCTTTTGGTGATGATCACATTTATTTCACAGACGAAGGAGAAACTTGCATTTTCACGACTTGGCTTGCAGTTGATAGTTTTACCGTGTGCTCCTCACCATCTACTAACCAGACTGATCTAATGAATGCAGCTGGTGCTCATCTGTAATCAGTATATACAAAGAAAACAACAATCCCCTCTAGTGGTTAAAATCAAACATTACATACACGTGGCTCCTACAGTCGGCATCATCAGCCACAGAGAACACTGAAATATAACCCAGACTTCAAGATATATATGACACTGAATCGTGACACAAGTTGCATACACACTGTGATGTTTCATAAATCTTCTCTAACTGGACCTCTTGAACTTTAACTGAATACCTCTGCTGTAGGTGATTCATGTAGTCCAGTGAAGGACAAGTACCTCCAAAATGTATTTAAGTGCAGCACTGGAGTAAATGTACTTAGTTACTCTCCACGTCTAAACTAACTGAAGGTGATGAATGAAGAAGAGGCAGGAGATGGTTCAGTTTGGATGAGTAGTAGTAGTGGTGAGTACATTTACTCAAGAATGTCATTCTACTTTACACATTTACTGCGCTACACTGGAAGTATTGGACTTTTACTGCAGTACAATTACCTGACAGTTGTTAGCCGACGAGTTATTACAAGATATTTCACATGCACTCTGCTCGTCTGCATTACAGGGAAATATTTACCTGACAGCTGGACTTCGACTTTTCACTAAAGCTGATGAGATTACAACATTCAACCAACAGCTGAAAAATGCAGTATGTAGTCTTTGTCAAATATCAGATGTCCATGAGTTATATTTACATTTAGTTATTAAGCTGATGCTTTTATCCAAAGCTCAAAAGGAAACCATCTCCCCTAGTCCTGCAACTAACGATTATTTTAATAATCGATTAATCTGTCAATTATTTTTATGATTAATCGATGAATTGGATAAAAAAAAAAAATTAATTTCAACCCTTTATTCAAAAACAGAACTGACAAATGCAAATAATCTTCAAAAGTGCACAAACAGGTTGCTCCTTGAACATCCCTGAGCTGTTAAAGTAATAATTAAAAAAACAAAAACAAATGGACTAACACAAAAAACATACACATGTATGCTTTACATCTGCCCAATATATAAAAAAAATAAAGTGCACAAAAAGATGTATATTTTTGGGACAAAGCCATTTTCAGCTTGTTTTTACTTTAACATTTGGTCTTATAAACAAAACTTAATGTATATGGAACACCATGTGTGTGGTACCTATAGATTTAGGAGAACCTAGACTATCATAGGCGTTCATGTAATGTGCTTATAAAGAAAGTGCAGTGAAAAATCTAGAATACACTAAAGAATTTCAAAAACGAAAAGTAGATTTTTGTCACACCTCAAACAGTACCAGTGAAGAGTTTTTGAATGAAAATATTATTTTTCAATCCCTTTGCCTGACATACATATGCAGTTTTTCAACCAAATATATGAAGAACAATAAAATAATTCCCTTTCAATAAAAAAGGTCCCGTGTGTTTTTGCCTCATTTTCCTCAGACATGCCACTTAGCAAAGCAAAGACCCCCCAGAAAGTTGAGGGGAACCTGTCATTCAATAAAAATAGTATTTATGAAGTTGTTCTGTCACTCTGCTCTGTTGTCCCTCCCCCACAAGACCCCACAGTCCTTTAGTTGGCTAGAACACGTCATAGATACCCTCCACTGATTGGTTAAAAAAGAAACAAGTCTGCCTAGTAAGGGTTAAAATGACCTGAGCTGTCAGAACAATAAATAATTTATAAAAAATAAAGAAATATACAAATCAGAAAACTTAACAGGATTTGTTTGAACGTCAGAACTTCTGTGTGTTCTCTACACACACACTCACAGACACTCACACATGCTCACACTCTCTCTCACTCCCTTTGTTCAAACAACGTTACAGGTGTCTCCGATGGTCTTTCCTCTACCTTTGCTATGCTCCGCTCTGCGCTCAACTCAACTTCTTTTTTATACTCAAACATCTCTGCGACTTATTGCGTGGTGTAATAATCGCGCGACACAACGAATCGATAATGAAATTCGTTGCCAACCCTTTTAATAATCGATTTTATCGATTCATTGTTGCAGCCCTAATCTCCACTTGTTGTGATTCCTCTGTCAGTCTCTGCTGGATGAAGCTCTCTCTCTCCACCTCCCAGTAACATGGCCCAGTCAGAGCTGATGCTGCTGCTTCAACCTCTCTGGATCATCAGGACTCAGCTGATCCTCTCTCAATATGACTTCCATCTGATGAGAGAAGCAGACAGACAACAGAAGTCATGAATCAGTGTTTACAGAGACTCCCTTCATCAGCTGTCAGTCAGTGATGCAGCACATCCAGTATAAAGACCAGCAGGACTTCAGTCCTGTTCAGACACAAGTGGAGCGGCTGTGTAGCGTAGCCAGCTTCCTGTCAGCTCTCATGTTAACGTGTTGGAGTGAAGCTCACAGACCTGCAGAGACTTTGAGCATCAAGTCTGTTGACTCTGCACATTTCACTCAAGCACACAGTGGAAATAAAGTGCTGACAGTCCCTGAACGCATCATGCAGAAACAGAGAGACATTCACTGCTCACTTTAATGATGGATTTACTGCTGTAGGAGTTCAGTCACATTGGACTTCAGCAGAGGTTTTGCTCTGTGCAAAGACCACATGGTCACTAAATGTAATGATGGTTCTTTGCAGGCTTCAGTCAGACTGATCTGAGAGCTGTGACAAAGATGAACTGATCAGTTCTTTAGTGTTGGAATGAGAGAACAAACACTTTGAGATCAGATCTGATGAATGAGGACCACTGTCTCTGTACATCTTGTAATGCTGTCAGCTGGAATCAGCTTTATTTCCTGTAGACATGAACACAACAACAACAGTCGTCTTCACATCAACCAAAAACACATGATCACAACGAGCTTCTGGCTCATCTGATTGGCTGACTGTTCTCTCTCTCTCTGTCTTTCTGTCCAATCCTGAAGCCTGTCACCGTTCTCCTCTCACAGCTTCACTGAGAAAGCAGCCGCTGAGAAGGTCGGAGGTTTACAGGAAATACTGGATCTGTGCTTTGATACTAACTGTGTTTAGTACAATACTGCTGAGACCAACATGGACTGACTGCAACCCTCTACTGACCTCAGAGTCTGCAGACTGCAGTGTGGACTCTTCACAAGATCAGACAGAGGCTTCACTCCTGAATCCTGCAGGTTGTTGTCACTCAGGTCCAGCTCTGTCAGATGGGAGGGGTTGGACTTCAGAGCTGAGGCCAGAGAAGCACAGCTGATCTCTGACAAACTGCAGTCCTCCAATCTGAATTAAGAATAAATGATGTTGATAAAAATCTATTTATAATCCAATCAGATGTCTGTCTGTGTGTTCTGAAGAATCAATATCAACGATCAGACATTATTTGTGAAAACACATTGAAATCAACAGAAACCAAAGAAATATTTCTACTTCAACAAGTAAACTTGATCATTTCAAACAAATCTGAGTTCAGAGGATCTTCTGTATACAGATGTGACCATTTACCAACAATTCTAAACATTCATTGATTTTAACCACTAACAGAGGACATTTTCTACAGTTTCTTTAAGAAACACAAGTCTTTGTGACTGCAGACTAAATTTAATACAACAAACATGAAAATATGAACAAAAGGACATTTACAACTTTATGGATGTAAGTTATGTCTGAACATAAATTACCTTCAATTGTTAAACATCAGATCTACAATAGTAACAGAGAGTCAGTGAACTGACCTCAAAGTCTTCAGTCTGCAGTGTGGACTCTTCAGAAAATCACACAGCAGCTTCATTCCTGAATCCTTCAGGTTGTTGTCACTCAGGTCCAGCTCTGTCAGATGGGAGGGTTGGACTTCAGAGCTGAGGCCAGAGAAGCACAGATGATCTGATCTGATTGGCTGCTGCAGGTCTGGAAGTTATCCAAATGAGAGCCGAGGGAAGCAGATTCCCTTTATGAGGCTTGTCAACAGCACGCTGACTGATGACTCCTGTGTGACATCAGACACGACCTCTTTGTTGTTGAAATCCAGTGAAAGTCTGCTTTCATCCAGGCCGTCAAAGATGAACAGAAGTTTACAGACAGCGAGCTTCTCTGCTGTGACCTTCTGTAATGTTGGATGTAAAACATGGAGCAGCGTGAGAAGACTGAACCGCTCATCTTTGATCAAGTTCAGCTCCCTGAACGAGAGCAGAACCACCAGACTGACATCTTGGTTCTCCGAGCCCTCTGCCCAGTCCAGAGTGAATTTCAGCACTGAGAAGGTTTTTCCAACGCCAGCGACCGTTGGTCAGAACGACTCTGATGTGTCTCTGTTGGTCAGGTAAGGCTTTAAAGATGTCATGGCATTTGATCGGAGTGTCATGGAGGGTCTTCTTCTTGGAAGCTGTCTCAAGCTGCCTCACCTCATGTTGGGTATGAACCTCTTCACTCTGTCCTCTGTGATGTAGAGCTCAGTGTAGATCCTGTTTAGGAGGGTTCCACTTCCTGTTTCATCACTTCCTTCAGTCACACGTTTACATCTCGTCTTCAGACTGATCTTATGTTCATCTAAAACCTCCTGCAGACCACCACTCACTAAGAAAGAGAAAGAAGTTTGACAAAAGAAAAGATCGATACAGGAATGTATAGAGAAGTAAATGTTACAAAGCCCAGTTTTGGATGAACATCAGAAATGCTTCTTTTTCTCTCAGCCTCTCTCTTTGTGTTTGATTGACAGCAAAGGCGACAGGCTGAGCATCAGCAGCTCTTCATCTGAACAGCTCGCTGTGGCTGTTCCTTCCTCTATGTGATACTTAAAATGATCCACTGACCAAATAATACAGAATATGTTCATGTCTCGTTGTGTGGACCTGTTTTTATCTCATAGCACCACTAACAAAGCTCTACAAATCTCCAAGCCAAATACACTCTATTTCCTATAGCTGCTTCACAATAAAAGCTTCTTAAAAAACTTTAATATGAAGCAGCAGCAGGAAATGTTGAATTTACATCAGCATCAATTTAACAAAGCTCTGATATGACTAAAGCTGAAATCTGAACACTGACACAGGAGTGAGAGTAAGAAAAAACTGCACTCAGGAGGTTCTTGTCATCTTTTGTCTGGACTTCTGCAGCTCACTCCTGGCTGGTCTGCCTGCATGTGCCATCAGACCTCTGCAGTTCATCCAGAATGAAGCAGCCTGGCTGGTCTTCAACCTACCAAAGTTCTCCCACACCACACTGCTCCTCTGCTCCCTGCACTGGCTGATCGAATCTGATTCAAGTCTGAAACTCAATTGTTCTCATTGTAAGTCTCTAAATAGACATAATGTGATGAAATGCAGCAGGTCACATTGTAAAGATGGACAGTCTTACTTTGTACAGTGCTGGTCTGACTGGCTGTCTGCAGTCCACGTCTTGTTCTGGATCTTTCTCCACACTGGGGACAGGAGGAGTCTCCTGATGAAGCAGACTGGTCCCAGTATGAGGTGATGCAGTGTCTGCAGAACCAGTGTCCACAGCTGGTAGAGACCGGATCCTTCAGGACGTCCTGACACAAAACACAGCAGGACGGCTGCTCCTCCACAGGAACATGACTCCTCTTCCTCTCTCTGTGAAGACATTTCTTTATCACTCAAATGATTTGTTGACTGTTGGTGACAATTATCAAGATTTGGGCGACGCTGTCTAGAAGCTCAGATGTTCACACAGTAAAAGTGTTGTTACTTTTCTGTTTGAATTCAGCTTCCAGTCTGTGATGAAGATGATTTGATTTCAACTCTCATAAACTTTAACTAACAGATTTTCATATCTGTCTGTCTCATTAAACATTTAGTGATCTGCCTGTAGTTTGTTATTAGAATAACCTCAACACTTCCTGCTTCACAGTAAAATACTTCCATTAAAGACAGCTGAGTATCTCCTTCACTGTTTCACTTTGAGCAGCTCAGCCTGAGCACATTGTTAATCATTAGTAAGTGGACCTTTGAGATTAAATTTTCTTCACCATATTTTACATCAGTATTCAGAGAATACACTACAGAAATATCAGAATATTTTCTTGAAGTTCTAAAGGTTATTTCTAAAAAAAATAAAACAAGATCCATCTTTGTTTGAAACATGATGTGGAGGGTCTTGGAGGTCTTGAACTGCACTCATAGTTCTGCATCATGAACAGGGCCGTTTCTTGTTATATGCAGACTATGCCAATGAATGGGGTTCCGCAGCCACCAGGGGCCCCCGAACTGCAAGTTCAGCCTCAATATATTTTTAAAAATTAAAAGTACCTGTCTTAATTTGTAGGCAGGCAAGTAAGGTAAGTTATGTTTTCGTTTGTTTCCGTCACCTTGTTTTCAAAGTTTACCATAAACATTTTTCAGGGACATGCTGCATCTGTTGCATTTATTAATGCATTCGAGCCTGTTTTCAGACTGTTGCATCACCACAGATCATCTGAAAAGGTTAGGAATATCTCCCTCAGAGTTTCACAAAAGAGGGCCCCCCAAATAGCATCTTGCATAGGACCCCAAAACATCTAGAAACGTCTCTTACTTTGTGTCTGAGGGTCCAGGTTCATTACTGAACTCTGGAGGAAGACCTTTGGACCGGTCACTCTTCATAGACAGACAGATGGATCCTGGAGACTCTGCTCTCTGTGTGTTGGACTGAACTCTGCAAACACCAACATTCAGATCACTGCTGCTGATGATAATTATGAGCTTTAAAAGTTTGTATTCGTCCTCTTAGTTCAGATTATGGCTTTTCAAAGTGACTGACAGCTGTCACAGATACTAAGAGGAAGATAGCACAGGTCATAGAGTTTGGTAAATATTAGTAAATATATTTGGGTAGAAAACACAAACAGAAGACATAACTGAATGACTGAAAAAAATCTAATAAATGAGTTAGTATCAGTTCTCTTACTTTGTGTCTGAGGGTCCAGGTTCATCACTGAAGTCTGGAGGAAGAGGACCTTTGGACTCGTTTCTCTTCATAGACAGACAGCTGGATGCTGGAGACTCTGCTCTGTCCTCCTCTTCCTCCACACGAACATCCATCTTCTGGACTTCAGTCAGTCTGAGAGGTGAAACAGTAACACTGACTGTGAGCTCAGAACACAGGAATCAAGAAAAACAGGTTTGTTCAAGAGTCACAAACAAGACTGAGAGAGAACAGAACATTTGTGAACTGCGTCTGAACAAACAGACTTTGTGTCGACAGATGAATCAAACTGTTGAGTTCATTCAAACTTTTCTTTCCTCTACAGTCCACAGAGAGAAAACTGACTCAGAGACTTTGACAGGAAAATAATATAAATGTCTTATTAACACTCACCCTGACTCAGTATGAACTTTTCCTCCGTCTGCTCTGTGGACTTAAAATGGAGTCTGAACAAACTGAACACGCCTCAGACGGGTGTCTTTCTGAAATCACGTGACTTTTTTTTGAAGCAGGCTTCCAGTTTCAGGATGTAAACAGAAACATAATGTGAGTAAATGATGGAGAAAACCAAAACAAACTGTTCACAGATGCTGGAGGAGAAAACAAAGAAACTAGTTGTTATTTAACCGAGACAAACTTATTAAAAGACTACACAGGCAGTTCATATTCTAACATACAGGTGACTAATGGGCGGGCCGTGGTCCGGACCCAGACTCTGTCTCTGATTATCCATATTTAAAAGGTAAACATATTATTATTATTATTATTATGAAAGTACTTATTTATATTTCTGAGTTGAATGGCAAATTTACTTTGCTCATTTTATTATTTATTGATTTGATTTATTATTTATTATTGTATGTAGCTCTCCAGAGTCCAGAGTGTCACTGAAAATAAATATTGTTGCCATGACGATGAATTATAGCTTTCTTTGTTTGATTTGAGTCGGTGACTTCACACAGTGCAGATGTTGATACAATGACAATGCTGCTTCAATATATATAAAATAATTTGTAATGTATAACTAAATTAGAATGCAACTTAAACATGGTGATCCTGTGGAAATCATAATTGACATAATTTACCCCTGTTCTAACTAGGGCTGCAACGATTAGTCGACATAATCGATTATGTGTATTGCTGTGAGCTCATGCTGCCCTGTGTCATCAGACAAGAGGTGCAGTGGAGATCTACAGATCAGGTGATCTTTGAATACTTCCATTTGTTAATTATGTGCACAGTCTTGAGGGGTGGCAGTACAATCATTAATGAAAAAAGTTAAATTTGTACAAATCAGTGATGTCATGAACTGGATATTACACTGAATAGTAAACCTCCACTTCATGTCAGAGATATTTAATCACTTAAAAAACAGTAATAATTGGTATTATATATTAGACTGTGATTAAAAAATGATGCACAGACTTCAGCTTCTGAAATGATGCATATTTCTGTTTTGTTCTGTTTCAGCAGAAATCGACAACCAAAATAATCGTTAGTTGCAGCCCAACACGTTTGCAGCTAAATGAAGACCTGAGGTGGGTTGCTGTCTATACGTGCTGAATGTAACAGCTGTTGCCTTTACTCCCCACATCTTCTCTAACTCCTCTTTCAGCCCTGGGTAGTTCTCGATCTTCTCGTGTTCCTTCTTCCTGATATTGGCGTCGCTCGGAATTGCTACGTCTATCACCACAGCCTTCTTCTGTTGTTTGTCCACCACCACGATGTCTGGTTGGTTAGCCATCACCAGCTTGTCAGTCTGGATCTGGAAGTCCCACAGGATCTTGGCTCGGTCATTCTTAACCACCTTGGGAGTCGTCTTCCATTCTGACCTTGGGATTTCCAGCCCATACTCAGTGCAGATGTTCCTGAACACTATGCTAGCCACTTGGTTATGGCGTCCCATGTATGCTTTACCTGCCAGCATCATACACCCTGCTATTATGTGTTGATCTGTCTCAGGAGCATCTTTGCACAGCCTGCACCTCGGGTCCTGTCTGGTGTGGTAGACCCCCGCCTTTATTGATCTTGTACTGAGTGCCTGTTCTTGTGCTGCCATGATTAGTGCTTCTGTGCTGTCTTTCAGTCCAGCCTTTTCCAGGTAGGATTTCTTGATGTAGGCCACTTCTTCAATCTGTCGGTGGTACATGTCATGCAGGGGCACACTCAAAGTCATGGTGACACATTCATTCATCGATTCATTCACTCATTCATGGACAGAAATAAAACTCTGGAAATCGTGAGAAGTAAATGAACAAATGGGCTTCATTCCCACCAACATGCAGGACATTTATATTCATAGAAACTGAATTTAGAGATTTACACCACATGGAAAGTAAAATGGGATTTATCATCAAGATTTGTGTTTTTTCTGCAATAATACTAACAAATATAAGTAGCAAAATAATCTTAATCGCTTAGACTTAGACAGACTTTATTGTCATTCAACTGTATATTCACAATGTACATTTGAGCAGGATTTTGTCGCAAGGCAAAACAGAAGACAAGGTAATAACAGTATAAATATA
Organism: Miichthys miiuy; assembly: GCA_036365135.1. Lineage (NCBI taxonomy): Eukaryota > Metazoa > Chordata > Actinopteri > Sciaenidae > Miichthys > Miichthys miiuy. Next base: position 2,853,177 of record CM071618.1, read on the forward strand.
AAATTTATGTAATATAAAAAGTAATAAAATAATACTGACACAATCAATCTTATATACTTTGTACTTTTCTTGCTATATTTGATACATTTCATGTCAAAAGAAAACAAATGTGTAACACTTAAAGTTTAAAACATCAAAATTAATTAGAATAATAATGTGGAAATGAACTGCAGTTCTCAATAATTCCACAGGGTGGAGCCGCAACAGAAAGTAAAGCAGAAAAATCAGTTTAAATAAGTGACAGAGCAGACGTCCAGATCCACTGATGATCCTCTGTCACATGATCCAGAGGAACACACAGGCATGATGGTGGACTTGACACTGTGTCTGACAGTGGAGCTGATCTCAGAGCAGTTCAGACTGCAGCGCTGACAGTCATCTCCACTTGTTGTGATTCCTCTGTCAGTCTCTGCTGGATGAAGCTCTCCTCTCCACTCCACCTCCCAGTAACATGGCCCAGTCAGAGCTGATGCTGCTGCTTCAACCTCTCTGGATCATCAGGACTCAGCTGATCCTGTCTCAACACAAACACCTTTCTCACCACTCGCACTCTGACATAGATCACTTCCATCTGATAAGAGAAGAAGACAGACAACAGAAGTCATGAATCAGGAAATACTGGATCTGTTCTTTGATACTATCTGTGTTTCGTACAATACTGCTGAAACCAGCATGAACTAACTCCAACCCTCTACTGACCTCAGAGTCTGCAGACTGCAGTGTGGACTCTTCACAAGATCACAGAGCGGCTTCACATCTAAATCCTGCAGGTCGTTGTAGCTCAGGTTCAACTGTGTCAGACAGGAGTGGTTGGTCTTCAGAGCTGAGGCCAGAGAAGCACAGCTGATCTCTGACAAACTGCAATCCACCAATCTGAGTAAAGAATAAATGATGTAACTTTAGAAGACAATGTTCCTGAATATAAGATGAAAATCCAGAGTTGAAGAGGTTCACAGTTAATTATCCAGTGTAGAATTTTCTTGTTATATTCAGGTTTGAAATGTGCAGCTCAACATTGCTCTGCCACAGTCAATGGACTAAACCACAGAAGAAGAAAATAGACTTTAGCATTCAGATAATCAGTGTGGATCAGTATAATATCAGCCTGATGTCTGCAGTTTAGTGTCACCACAACTTTCACATCATATTAATCTCAGCACAGAAGGAAAAAATGGTGTCTGACCCCAGAGTCTTCAGTTTGCAGTGTGGACTCTCCAGAAAATCACACAGCAGCTTCACTCCTGAATCCTTCGGTTTGTTTCCTCTCAGGTCCAGCTCTGTCAGATGGGAGGGTTGGACTTCAGAGCTGAGGCCAGAGAAGCACAGCTGATCTCTGACAAACTGCATTCCTTCAATCTAAATAAAGAATAAATTATGTAACTTTAGAAGACAATGTTCCTATTTATTAATTTTTGTATTATCACTTATTCTAACCAAAACATGATGTGGAATATGAGCTAAAACAATTAAAAGGTTCACAGTGAATTATCCAGTGTAGATTTTTCTTGTTATATTCAGGGTTTGAAATGTGCAGCTCAACACTGATCTGCCACAGTCAATGGACTAAACCACAGAAGAAGAAAATAGACTTTAGCATTCAGATACTCAGTGTGGATCAGTATAACATCGCCTGATGTCTGCAGTTTAGTGTCACCACAACTTTCACATCATATTAATCTCAGCACAGAAGTAAAAAAAAAAAGGTGTCTGACCCCAGAGTCTTCAGTCTGCAGTGTGGACTCTCCAGAAAATCACACAGCAGCTTCACTCCTGAATCCTTCAGCTTGTTGTAGCTCAGGCCCAGCTCTGTTAGATGGGAGGGTTGGATTTCAGAGCTGAGGCCAGAGAAGCACAGCTGATCTCTGACAAACTGCAGAGCCTCAATCTGAATAAAGAATAAATGATGTTGATAAAATCCATTTATCTTCTGTATACAGATGTGACCATTTACCACCAATTCTAAACATTCATTGACTTTAACCACTAACAGAGGACATTTTCTACAGTTTCTTTAAGAAACACAAGTCTTTGTGACTGCAGACTAAATTTAATACAACAAACATGAAAATATGAACAAAAGGACATTTACAACTTTATGGATGTAAGTTATGTCTGAACATAAATTAGCTTCACTTGTTAATTAAACATCAGATCTACAATAGTAACAGAGAGTCACTGAACTGACCTCAGAGCCTTTAGTCTGCAGTGTGGAGTCTCCAGAAAATCACACAGCAGCTTCACTCCTGAATCCTGCAGCTTGTTGTTCTGACTCAGGTCCAGCTCTGTCAGATGGGAGGGGTTGGACTTCAGAGCTGAGGCCAGAGAAGCACAGCTGATCTCTGACAAACCACAGTTCCTCAAACTGAATGAAGAATAAATGATAAATCCATTTATAATCCAATCAGATGTGTTCAGGTTTTAAATGTGTAGCTCTTGTCTCTCACACACTCTACAGCCTCATCAACACTGACATCATCTTCACTGACTGATGAACCACTTTAAGTTTAATTTAAGTTTAATACATCACTCAATGATTTGAACTGACCTCAGAGTCTGCAGTCTACAGTTTGGACTCTCCAGTCCAGCAGACAGTGTCTTCACTCCTGAATCCATAAGCATGTTTCTGCTCAGGTCCAGTTGTCTCAGATGGGAGGAGTTGGACTTCAGAGCTGAGGCCATGACTTCAAAGTGAGTCTCTGAGAGTCCACAGCCAGAAAGTCTGTCATAACCCCATTACAAAACATGTTATTATGAAATCAGACTGTGTGGACTGTGAAAAATGACACATCTCATTCCACCCAAAGGAAGATGAACGGAAGAAAAAAATGCAAAATGTAACAATTATCAGAAATAAATAGAATAACTGATTGATTAACTTGGCAGCTTTAAACACAACCAACTGGAACATCAACATTTGAGCTTAACTACTAATCTACACTGATTTATAATGTTAATCACATCTGGACTTACACAGCCTTTCTGCAATTCCTCACAGCTGGAATCAGTCTCTGTCGTCCCTGGTCTGATGTGTTGTACTTGTTCAGGTCCAACTCATCCAGAACCTCCTCTGACATCTGCAGCATGTAGGCCAGAGCTGAGCAGTGGATCTCAGAGAGTTCCTTCTCTGATCTGTTCTCTGACTTCAGGAACTCTTGGATCTCCTGATGGGTTGAGTCATCGTTCATCTCCATCAGACAGTGGAAGATGTTGATGCTTCTGTCAGGACAGATCTTGTGTATGTTCATCTTTTTCAGATTGTTGTTGGCGCTCTCAATGATTTCTGGACTGTTGTCTGTCTGACCCAGCAGGCCTCCTAAGAGTCTCTGGTTGGACTCCAGAGAGAGGCCATGAAGGAAGCGAACAAACAGGTCCAGGTGACCATTTTTACTTTCAAGGGATTTCTCCATGACTTTCCTCAGGAACATATCAAGAGATGAGTCACTATATTTGAAGTCTTTCCCCAGGAAATCTTCCAGTACCTCTGTCTTCTTGTTGGTGTAACAGTAGAACACGTAGACTGCAGCCAGAAACTCCTGAACGCTCAGATGAACAAAGCAGTAGACTGTTTTCTGGAAGATCACACTCTCTCTTTTGAAGATCTTTGTACAAACTCCTGAGTACACCGAGGCCTCTGTGACATCCAGACCACACTGCTCCAGGTCTTCTTGGTAGAACATGATGTTTCCTTTCTCCAGCTGTTCAAACGCCAGCCTCCTCAGCTTCAGAAGAACTTCTCTGTCAGCCTCCGTCAACTCCTGTGGACTCGTCTCATGTCCGTCATTGTACTTCTTCTTCGTCCTCTTTGTCTGAACCAGCAGGAAGTGTGAGTACAGGTCAGTCAGGGTCTTGGGCAGCTCTCCTCTCTGGTCTGTGGTCAACATGTGGTCCAGAACTGTAGCAGTGATCCAGCAGAAGACTGGGATCAGACACATGATGTGGAGGCTCCTGGAGGTCTTGATGTGTGAGATGATTCTGCTGGACAGATCTTCATCACTGACTCTCCTCCTGAAGTACTCCTCCTTCTGAGCGTCAGTGAAGCCTTGTACTTCTGTTACCCTGTCAACACGTGAAGGAGGGATCTGATTGGCTGCTGCAGGTCTGGAAGTTATCCAGATGAGAGCCGAGGGAAGCAGATTCCCCTTGATGAGGCTTGTCAACAGCACGCTGACTGATGACTCCTGTGTGACATCAGACACACCCTCTTTGTTGTTGAAATCCAGTGAAAGTCTGCTTTCATCCAGGCCGTCAAAGATGAACAGAAGTTTACAGACAGCGAGCTCCTCTGCTGTGACTTTCTGTAATGCTGGATGGAAAACATGGAGCAGCGTGAGAAGACTGAACCGCTCATCTTTGATCAAGTTCAGCTCCCTGAACGAGAGCAGAACCACCAGACTGACATCTTGGTTCTCCGAGCCCTCTGCCCAGTCCAGAGTGAACTTCAGCACTGAGAAGGTTTTTCCAACGCCAGCGACGCCGTTGGTCAGAACGACTCTGATGCGTCCCTGTTGGTCAGGTAAGGCTTTAAAGATGTCGTGGCATTTGATCGGAGTGTCATGGAGGGTGTTCTTCTTCTTGGAAGCTGTCTCAAGCTGCATCACCTCATGTTGGGTATGAACCTCTTCACTCTGTCCCTCTGTGATGTAGAGCTCAGTGTAGATCCTGTTGAGGAGGGTTCCACTTCCTGTTTCATCACTTCCTTCAGTCACACGTTTACATCTCGTCTTCAGACTGATCTTATGTTTATCTAAAACCTCCTGCAGACCACCACTCACTAAAACAGAGAAAGAAGTTTGACAAAAGAAAAAGATCGATACAGGAATGTATAGAGAAGTAAATGTTACAAAGCCCAGTTTTGGATGAACATCAGAAATGCTTCTTTTTCTCTCAGCCTCTCTCTTTGTGTTTGATTGACAGCAAAGGGCGACAGGCTGAGCATCAGCAGCTCTTCATCTGAACAGCTCGCTGTGGCTGTTCCTTCCTCTATGTGATACTTAAAATGATCCACTGACCAAATAATACAGAATATGTTGATGTCTCGTTGTGTGGACCTGTTTTTATCTCATAGCACCACTAACAAAGCTCTACAAATCTCCAAGCCAAATACACCCTATTTCCTATAGCTGCTTCACAATAAAAGCTTCTTAAAAAACTTTAATATGAAGCAGCAGCAGGAAATGTTGAATTTACATCAGCAGCAATTTAACAAAGCTCTGATATGACTAAAGCTGAAATCTGAACACTGACACAGGAGTGAGAGTAAGAAAAAAACTGCACTCAGGAGGTTCTTGTCATCTTGTGTCTGGACTTCTGCAGCTCAGTCCTGGCTGGTCTGCCTGCATGTGCCATCAGACCTCTGCAGTTCATCCAGAATGCAGCAGCCTGGCTGGTCTTCAACCTACCAAAGTTCTCCCACACCACACCGCTCCTCTGCTCCCTACACTGGCTGATCGAATCTGATTCAAGTCTGAAACTCAATTGTTCTCATTGTAAGTCTCTAAATAGACATAATGTAATGAAATGCAGCAGGTCACATTGTAAAGATGGACAGTCTTACTTTGTACAGTGCTGGTCTGACTGGCTGTCTGCAGTCCAGGTCTTGTTCTGGATCTTTTCCCACACTGGGGACAGGAGGAGTCTCCTGATGAAGCAGACTGGTCCCAGTATGAGGTGATGCAGTGTCTGCAGTGTCCACAGCTGGTAGAGACCGGATCCTTCAGGACGTCCTGACACAAAACACAGCAGGACGGCTGCTCCTCCACAGGAACATGACTCCTCTTCCTCTCTCTGTGAAGACATTTCTTTATCACTCAAATGATTTGTTGACTGTTGGTGACAATTATCAAGATTTGGGCGACGCTGTCTAGAAGCTCAGATGTTCACACAGTAAAAGTGTTGTTACTTTTCTGTTTGAATTCAGCTTCCAGTCTGTGATGAAGATGATTTGATTTCAACTCTCATAAACTTTAACTAACAGATTTTCATATCTGTCTGTCTCATTAAACATTTAGTGATCTGCCTGTTGTTTGTTATTAGAATAACCTCAACACTTCCTGCTTCACAGTAAAATCCTTCCATTAAAGAGAGCTGAGTATCTCCTTCACTGTTTCAATTTGAGCAGCTCAGCCTGAGCACATTGTTAATCATTAGTAAGTGGACCTTTGAGATTAAATTTTCTTCACCATATTTTACATCAGTATTCAGAGAATACACTACAGAAATATCAGAAGTTTTAAGTTCTAAAGGTTATTTCTAAAAATAAAACAAGATCCATCTTTGTTTGAAACATGATGTGGAGGGTCTTGGAGGTCTTGAACTGCACTCATAGTTCTGCATCATGAACAGGGCCGTTTCTTGTTATATGCAGACTATGCCAATGCATAGGGCTCCGCAGCCACCATATATATATATATATATATTTTTTTTTAAAAATTAAAAGTACCTGTCTTAATTTGTAGGCAGGCAAGTAAGGTAAGTTATGTTTTCGTTTGTTTCCGTCACCTTGTTTTCAAAGTTTACCATAAACATTTTTCAGGGACATGCTGCATCTGTTGCATTTATTAATGCATTCGAGCCTGTTTTCAGACTGTTGCATCACCACAGATCATCTGAAAAGGTTAGGAATATCTCCCTCAGAGTTTCACAAAAGAGGGCCCCCCAAATAGCATCTTGCATAGGACCCCAAAACATCTAGAAACGTCTCTTACTTTGTGTCTGAGGGTCCAGGTTCATTACTGAAGGCTATAGGAAGATCTTTGGACCAGTCACTCTTCATAGACAGACAGATGGATCCTGGAGACTCTGCTCTCTGTGTGTTGGACTGAACTCTGCAAACACCAACATTCAGATCACTGCTGCTGATGATAATTATGAGCTTTAAAAGTTTGTATTCGTCCTCTTAGTTCAGATTATGGCTTTTCAAAGTGACTGACAGCTGTCACAGATACTAAGAGGAAGATAGCACAGGTCATAGAGTTTGGTAAATATTAGTAAATATATTTGGGTAGAAAACACAAACAGAAGACATAACTGAATGACTGAAAAAAATCTAATAAATGAGTTAGTATCAGTTCTCTTACTTTGTGTCTGAGGGTCCAGGTTCATTACTGAAGGCTATAGGAAGATCTTTGGACCAGTCACTCTTCATAGACAGACAGATGGATCCTGGAGACTCTGCTCTCTGTGTGTTGGACTGAACTCTGCAAACACCAACATTCAGATCACTGCTGCTGATGATAATTATGAGCTTTAAAAGTTTGTATTCGTCCTCTTAGTTCAGATTATGGCTTTTCAAAGTGACTGACAGCTGTCACAGATACTAAGAGGAAGATAGCACAGGTCATAGAGTTTGGTAAATATTAGTAAATATATTTGGGTAGAAAACACAAACAGAAGACATAACTGAATGACTGAAAAAAATCTAATAAATGAGTTAGTATCAGTTCTCTTACTTTATGTCTGAGGGTCCAGGTTCATCACTGAAGTTAATAGGACGACCTTTGGACCGGTCACTCTTCATAGACAGACAGCTGGATGCTGGAGACTCTGCTCTGTTCTCCTCTTCCTCCACACGAACATCCATCTTCTGGACTTCAGTCAGTCTGAGAGGTGAAACAGTAACACTGACTGTGAGCTCAGAACACAGGAATCAAGAAAAAGAAGGTTTGTTCAAGAGTCACAAACAAGACTGAGAGAGCATTAAGCAACATGCGCACAGTACGCACTTCTACTCAGTTGACTCAGAAAGTGTAAACAAACTAAACACCTTCACTTTCAGGGCCCCTCCTTATCAATCTGTATCACCTGCTTAGTGCTGCTCCGCCTTTCTCCATTTACAGCAAATGACATGACTGTTTGTCTATGTGTGTGTGTGTGTGTGCACGGGCTCACACATGTGCATGCGTGAGTGTGCGTTGCTCACACAGATCATCTGTTTAACATGATAACTTTATCTGTGTCACCCATGGTGTCAACAAACTGAAATAAAATGAGTTTTGACGTGAATAATCTGCTGTGTTTAAGTTTGAACTAAAGTGCTTCAAACTAAATGAACTAAATGTTTTCTTTTACAGACTTATAGGGAACACAAACACAGTTCATCTCAGCAGGAGCTCCCCATTTTAACCAGTTCACATTTTTGGGGATGATATTATTGATTCAATGTGACGCGTGTATTTTGACAATTTCACAGTCAATCTAACAGGTGGGATTAGTTATAGGTGATCCCAACCAGCACAAGTACATCTAAACAGGAGGTCACATGATGTAGAATACATGAAAAATCAAAAACCACAACAAATTATATTCACACTGTAAACCAGTTACTGTGAAATTCACAGTAACTAACTAGCAGCTGTTGACAAGTTACTTATTGTAAATAAAATCACAGTAATTAACTGGCAGTAGTTGACAAGTACCTCAACAGTACATTATTGGTTTCTGTAATTTTCTACAGTACATTATTGGTTTCTGTAATTTTCTACAGTATATTATTGGTTAGTGTAATTTTCTACAGTACATCATTGGTTAGTGTAATTTTCTACAGTATATTATTGGTTTCTGTAATTTTCTACAGTACATTATTGGTTTCTGTAATTTTCTACAGTATATTATTGGTTAGTGTAATTTTCTACAGTACATCATTGTTACTGTAAATCTTCACAGTAACTCTATAATTACTGTAGTTTTGACTGAATACACAGTATACTACTGTGAAATAGTTTACAGTAAAGTATTGTGGATCTCACTGCTGATATTTACAGTGCACTTCATACCTTCATACACCTCTCTGTGACACCTTCACTGTCTCGGTGCTCATGTAACGTAGTTCACTCAGGCTGTTGTTATGACTATTAAATGATTTAACATCATAATTATGAACAGAACGCTGATGTTCACAGATCCTGGTTTATAACTCTTGCTTAGTTTCTTCAACATAATACAGCTTAAATGGACATTTTGACACATAAACCACATTTTAGTGTTTCATATGATTCTGCCCCTGACCTTGATGTCAACACAAACTTTGGACGGATGAACTGAAACACAACTGACAAACAATGAGTGGGTCTCTGAGGCAAATCAAACTGAACTAAATTATGATTCCATTAAATATTTTTCAGATGAAGTCAGTCAGAAAGAAAACAATCATATCAGTTCAGTTCAAACACTCTGAGGTGAAGACAGAGGGAATGATGACATCTTCAGGCAGAAAGCAAGTCCAGCAGGAGCTCCAGAACATGAACAAGCAAATATTTATCTGTTATCTGTTCTGAGAAACAGCTGATTTGGTGGGAAGGATCAGAACCTCAACTTCTAATTTGAGATTAGCAAAATACTCAAAACCACCAATGCTCAAAGTCACTGAGATCAAACATCATTCATTCATTCATTCATTCATGGTCTCTGCTGCTTTCAAAGGCTGCACAGAGGAATTATAAAGCCTCAGGTGAGTCTAGCAGCAGCTGGAAATGAGCGACACTCAAGAGTCAGAAATAAAACTCTAGTAATCCAGAGAAGTAATTCAATAAATCTTCAGTATTACACCAACATGCAGGACAACTCTTGTAGATTTAAAGTGAGGTTATCTATGGTAAATAAATGCTCTGGCACTGGTACTGCTCTGGTACTGACATTGTACTTTGGAAACCACTTAAAAAAAAAGTTTCCCATTTCCCAGTGTTCGTGAACGCAGCATAACGGACTGCTTTTATTTTTAATGCGCATGTACGAGGCGGGAAAAGAGACGAAGGAGGATAGAGAAGAAGATGGCGGACAGCAGAGACTGAGGAGGTTTGGAGGAAAACACTAAATCCACAGTAAGTTTGGAATATTTTTTTATACCAGCAAAAAAAAAAAATGTTAAATTGTTTCTTGAATATATTAAGATATTCAGAGTGGTATACAAAAATTTACTTGGTGCTAAATAACTGTCGTCGATGCTTAGTCAATTTATAAATATTAAAAAATCTTTTTTTCAGTGCTTTGTGGACTAGTATTGTCAGTAAATGTGTTTTAACAAGTTGTTTAGATTTTGCTCCAGTTGCAGTTGCGACATAAGGTGTTGGCTTTTGAGAACTGTAACGCCCCCACCTCTATGGTAAATAAATGCTCTGGCACTGGTACTGCTCTGGTACTGACATTGTACTTTGGAAACCACTTAAAAAAAAAGTTTCCCATTTCCCAGTGTTCGTGAACGCAGCATAACGGACTGCTTTTATTTTTAATGCGCATGTACGGAAAAGAGACGAAGGAGGACAGAGAAGAAGATGGCGGACAGCAGAGACTGAGGAGGTTTGGAGGAAAACACTAAATCCACAGTAAGTTTGGAATATTTTTCTTGCTGGCTGGTTTATAAGTTTACTTATCACAGTTAAAGGAGGTTCTTTTTAGCTCACAGAAGCCGCCTCGTCATGTATTACAGCTAATGTTGCGTGGTAACCGTGGTTTGTCGATCATAAATTATATTTTAGACATTATCGAAGGCAATACTATTAACTGGATAGAGGAGTTGGTTTCAAAACAGTTAACATGCTTTTTAAATTATTATCTAAGTGTGGATTTTGAATAGTGAGAGTTTTATATTCGCTTTTTCTGAGCTAGCTAGCTATAGCCTAGAGCATATAGCATAGAGTGACGCCTAACGTGTCCGTCATATTGTTACAGTGACGCTGCATTTAATGTAACGTAAGTCTTAAGGACTTTTAAGGAAATCAATTTTTCATTAGTCACGCGTCTACTGGGTAAATATAGTTTTATTTTTTTTATTATTATTTATTTTATTTCGGCTGTTTCTTGACTATATTGAGATATCCACAGTGGTATATGTTAATACACTTGGTGGTAAATAACTGTAGTCAACGTGGAGCCAGGTGCTATGGAGGGCTGGCTTTCCAGGGACGCTCAGTTTATTTAAAGGGGACATATGACGGGGGGCATTCATCGGAACCACTTGAAAAGTTTGTGACGGTAGAAAGGTTGCCAATATCCCAGTGTTCGTGAACGCAGCATATCGGACAGATTTTATTTTTAATGTGTATGTCCGCGGCGGGAAAAGAGACAAAGGAGGACAGAGAAGAAGATGGCGGACAGCAGAGACTGAGGAGGTTTGGAGGAAAACCCTAAATCCACAGTAAGTTTGGAATATTTTTTTATACCAGCAAAAAAAAATTGTTAAATTGTTTCTTGAATATATTAAGATATTCAGAGTGGTATACAAAAATTTACTTGGTGCTAAATAACTGTCGTCGATGCTTAGTCAATTTATAAATATTAAAAAATCTTTTTTTCAGTGCTTTGTGGACTAGTATTGTCAGTAAATGTGTTTTAACAAGCTGTTTAGATTTTGCTCCAGTTGCGACATAAGGTGTTGGCTTTTGAGAATTGTAACGCCCCCACCATCTAAGTATCTCCACCCACAGCTTGGAAACTAACTTTGCGAAGGTCGCCATATTTCCCCCCTGCAAGCGTCAGACCCCCGGAGCTAAGAGCTTAGCACAGGACCAACTCTGCTGTAAGTATTCCTGTCCTCCCGGCATCTAAGGGAGAGAAAAAACGATTTATTTCATCTTTGACGTAATTGTGACCGAAATGCCCCAGCCATGCAGGCTGGATGCTGCTTTTTTACATCAACTTCCAAAATTAATTAGAAATATAACGTGGAAATTAACTGCATTTCTCAATCATTCCACAGGGTGGAGCTGGAACAGACAACAACGAAGGAAAATCAGTTTAAATAAGTGACAGAGCAGCAGTCCACAATATCCACAATAAACTTTCCTTTTTGGTGATGATCACATTTATTTCACAGACGAAGGGAGAAACTTGCATTTTCACGACTTGGCTTGCAGTTGATAGTTTTACCGTGTGCTCCTCACCATCTACTAACCAGACTGATCTAATGAATGCAGCTGGTGCTCATCTGTAATCAGTATATACAAAGAAAACAACAATCCCCTCTAGTGGTTAAAATCAAACATTACATACACGTGGCTCCTACAGTCGGCATCATCAGCCACAGAGAACACTGAAATATAACCCAGACTTCAAGATATATATGACACTGAATCATGACACAAGTTACATACACACTGTGATGTTTCATAAATCTTCTCTAACTGGACCTCTTGAACTTTAACTGAATACCTCTGCTGTAGGTGATTCATGTAGTCCAGTGAAGGACAAGTACCTCCAAAATGTATTTAAGTGCAGCACTGGAGTAAATGTACTTAGTTACTCTCCACGTCTAAACTAACTGAAGGTGATGAATGAAGAAGAGGCAGGAGATGGTTCAGTTTGGATGAGTAGTAGTAGTGGTGAGTACATTTACTCAAGAATGTCATTCTACTTTACACATTTACTGCGCTACACTGGAAGTATTGGACTTTTTACTGCAGTACAATTACCTGACAGTTGTTAGCCGACGAGTTATTACAAGATATTTCACATGCACTCTGCTCGTCTGCATTACAGGGAAATATTTACCTGACAGCTGGACTTCGACTTTTCACTAAAGCTGATGAGATTACAACATTCAACCAACAGCTGAAAAATGCAGTATGTAGTCTTTGTCAAATATCAGATGTCCATGAGTTATATTTACATTTAGTTATTAAGCTGATGCTTTTATCCAAAGCTCAAAAAGGGAAACCATCTCCCCTAGTCCTGCAACTAACGATTATTTTAATAATCGATTAATCTGTCGATTATTTTTACGATTAATCGATGAATTGGATAAAAAAAATTTAAAAAAGCATTAATTTCCAACCCTTTATTCAAAAACAGAACTGACAAATGCAAATAATCTTCAGAAAGTGCACAAACAGGTTGCTCCTTGAACATCCCTGAGCTGTTAAAGTAATAATTAAAAAAAACAAAAACAAATGGACTAACACAAAAAACATACACATGTATGCTTTACATCTGCCCAATATATAAAAAAAATAAAGTGCACAAAAAGATGTATATTTTGGGACAAAGCCATTTTCAGCTTGTTTTTACTTTAACATTTGGTCTTATAAAAAAACTTAATGTATATGGAACACCATGTGTGTGGTACCTATAGATTTAGGAGAACCTAGACTATCATAGGCGTTCATGTAATGTGCTTATAAAGAAAGGTACGAGTGAAAAATCTAGAATACACTAAAGAATTTCAAAAACGAAAAGTAGATTTTTGTCACACCTCAAACAGTACCAGTGAAGAGTTTTTGAATGAAAATATTATTTTTCAATCCCTTTGCCTGACATACATATGCAGTTTTTCAACCAAATATATGAAGAACAATAAAATAATTCCCTTTCAATAAAAAAGGTCCCGTGTGTTTTTGCCTCATTTTCCTCAGACATGCCACTTAGCAAAGCAAAGACCCCCAGAAAGTTGAGGGAACCTGTCATTCAATAAAAATAGTATTTATGAAGTTGTTCTGTCACTCTGCTCTGTTGTCCCTCCCCCACAAGACCCCACAGTCCTTTAGTTGGTTAGAACACGTCATAGATACCCTCCACTGATTGGTTAAAAAAGAAACTAGTCTGCCTAGTAAGGGTTAAAATGACCTGAGCTGTCAGAACAATAAATAATTTATAAAAAATAAAGAAATATACAAATCAGAAAACTTAACAGGATTTGTTTGAACGTCAGAACTTGTTCTCTACACACACACTCACAGACACTCACACATGCTCACACTCTCTCTCACTCCCTTTGTTCAAACAACGTTACAGGTGTCTCCGATGGTCTTTCCTCTACCTTTGCTATGCTCCGCTCTGCGCTCAACTCAACTTCTTTTTTATACTCAAACATCTCTGCGACTTATTGGGTGGTGTAATAATCGCGCGACACAACGAATCGATAATGAAATTCGTTGCCAACCCTTTTAATAAGCGATTTTATCGATTCATTGTTGCAGCCCTAATCTCCACTTGTTGTGATTCCTCCGTCAGTCTCTGCTGGATGAAGCTCTCCTCTCCACTCCACCTCCCAGTAACATGGCCCAGTCAGAGCTGATGCTGCTGCTTCAACCTCTCTGGATCATCAGGACTCAGCTGATCCTCTCTCAACACAAACACCTTTCTCACCACTCACACTCTGACATAGATCACTTCCATCTGATAAGAGAAGAAGACAGACAACAGAAGTCATGAATCAGGAAATACTGGATCTGTTCTTTGATACTAACTGTGTTTCGTACAATACTGCTGAAACCAGCATGAACTAACTCCAACCCTCTAGTGACCTCAGAGTCTGCAGACTGCAGTGTGGACTCTTCACAAGATCACAGAGCGGCTTCACATCTAAATCCTGCAGGTCGTTGTAGCTCAGGTTCAACTGTGTCAGACAGGAGTGGTTGGTCTTCAGAGCTGAGGCCAGAGAAGCACAGCTGATCTCTGACAAACTGCAATCCACCAATCTGAGTAAAGAATAAATGATGTAACTTTAGAAGACAATGTTCCTGAATATAAGATGAAAATCCAGAGTTTAAGAGGTTCACAGTTAATTATCCAGTGTAGATTTTTCTTGTTATATTCAGGTTTGAAATGTGCAGCTCAACATTGCTCTGCCACAGTCAATGGACTAAACCACAGAAGAAGAAAATAGACTTTAGCATTCAGATACTCAGTGTGGATCAGTATAATATCAGCCTGATGTCTGCAGTTTAGTGTCACCACAACTTTCACATCATATTAATCTCAGCACAGAAGTAAAAAATGGTGTCTGACCCCAGAGTCTTCAGTCTGCAGTGTGGACTCTCCAGAAAATCACACAGCAGCTTCACTCCTGAATCCTTCGGTTTGTTTCCTCTCAGGTCCAGCTCTGTCAGATGGGAGGTTGGACTTCAGAGCTGAGGCCAGAGAAGCACAGCTGATCTCTGACAAACTGCATTCCTTCAATCTAAATAAAGAATAAATTATGTAACTTTAGAAGACAATGTTCCTATTTATTAATTTTTGTATTATCACTTATTCTAACCAAAACATGATGTGGAATATGAGCTAAAACAATTAAAAGGTTCACAGTGAATTATCCAGTGTAGATTTTTCTTGTTATATTCAGGGTTTGAAATGTGCAGCTCAACACTGATCTGCCACAGTCAATGGACTAAACCACAGAAGAAGAAAATAGACTTTAGCATTCAGATACTCAGTGTGGATCAGTATAACATCGCCTGATGTCTGCAGTTTAGTGTCACCACAACTTTCACATCATATTAATCTCAGCACAGAAGTAAAAAAAAAAAAAAAGGTGTCTGACCCCAGAGTCTTCAGTCTGCAGTGTGGACTCTCCAGAAAATCACACAGCAGCTTCACTCCTGAATCCTTCAGCTTGTTGTAGCTCAGGCCCAGCTCTGTTAGATGGGAGGGGTTGGACTTCAGAGCTGAGGCCAGAGAAGCACAGCTGATCTCTGACAAACTGCAGAGCCTCAATCTGAATAAAGAATAAATGATGTTGATAAAAATCCATTTATCTTCTGTATACAGATGTGACCATTTACCACCAATTCTAAACATTCATTGACTTTAACCACTAACAGAGGACATTTTCTACAGTTTCTTTAAGAAACACAAGTCTTTGTGACTGCAGACTAAATTTAATACAACAAACATGAAAATATGAACAAAAGGACATTTACAACTTTATGGATGTAAGTTATGTCTGAACATAAATAAGCTTCACTTGTTAATTAAACATCAGATCTACAATAGTAACAGAGAGTCACTGAACTGACCTCAGAGTCTTCAGTCTGCAGTGTGGACTCTCCAGAAAATCACACAGCAGCTTCACTCCTAAATCCTGCAGCTTGTTGTTCTGACTCAGGTTCAGCTCTGTCAGATGGGAGGGGGTGGACTTCAGAGCTGAGGCCAGAGAAGCACAGCTGATCTCTGACAAACCGCAGTTCCTCAAACTGAATGAAGAATAAATGATGTTGATAAAAATCAATTTATAATCCAATCAGATGTGTTCAGGTTTTAAATGTGTAGCTCTTGTCTCTCACACACTCTACAGCCTCATCAACACTGACATCATCTTCACTGACTGATGAACCACTTTAAGTTTAATTTAAGTTTAATACATCACTCAATGATTTGAACTGACCTCAGAGTCTCTAGTCTACAGTTTGGACTCTCCAGTCCAGCAGACAGTGTCTTCACTCCTGAATCCATAAGCATGTTTCTGCTCAGGTCCAGTTGTCTCAGATGGGAGGAGTTGGACTTCAGAGCTGAGGCCATGACTTCAAAGTGAGTCTCTGAGAGTCCACAGCCAGAAAGTCTGTCATAACCCCATTACAAAACATGTTATTATGAAATCAGACTGTGTGGACTGTGAAAAATGACACATCTCATTCCACCCAAAGGAAGATGAACGGAAGAAAAAAATGCAAAATGTAACAATTATCAGAAATAAATAGAATAACTGATTGATTAACTTGGCAGCTTTAAACACAACCAACTGGAACATCAACATTTGAGCTTAACTACTAATCTACACTGATTTATAATGTTAATCACATCTGGACTTACACAGCCTTTCTGCAGTTCCTCACAGCTGGAATCAGTCTCTGTCGTCCCTGGTCTGATGTGTTGTACTTGTTCAGGTCCAACTCATCCAGAACCTCCTCTGACATCTGCAGCATGTAGGCCAGAGCTGAGCAGTGGATCTCAGAGAGTTCCTTCTCTGATCTGTTCTCTGACTTCAGGAACTCTTGGATCTCCTGATGGGTTGAGTCATCGTTCATCTCCATCAGACAGTGGAAGATGTTGATGCTTCTGTCAGGACAGATCTTGTGTATGTTCATCTTTTTCAGATTGTTGTTGGCGCTCTCAATGATTTCTGGACTGTTGTCTGTCTGACCCAGCAGGCCTCCTAAGAGTCTCTGGTTGGACTCCAGAGAGGCCATGAAGGAAGCGAACAAACAGGTCCAGATGACCATTTTTACTTTTAAGGGATTTCTCCATGACTTTCCTCAGGAACATATCAAGAGATGAGTCGCTATATTTGAAGTCTTTCCCCAGGAAGTCCTTCAGTACCTCTGTCTTCTTGTTGGTGTAACAGTAGAACACGTAGACTGCAGCCAGAAACTCCTGAACGCTCA
Organism: Miichthys miiuy; assembly: GCA_036365135.1. NCBI lineage: Eukaryota > Metazoa > Chordata > Actinopteri > Sciaenidae > Miichthys > Miichthys miiuy. The sequence goes on from CM071618.1 coordinate 2,870,264, forward strand.
GATGAACAAAGCAGTAGACTGTTTTCTGGAAGATCACGCTCTCTCTTTTGAAGATCTTTGTACAAACTCCTGAGTACACCGAGGCCTCTGTGACATCCAGACCACACTGCTCCAGGTCTTCTTGGTAGAACATGATGTTTCCTTTCTCCAGCTGTTCAAACGCCAGCCTCCCCAGCTTCAGAAGAACTTCCCTGTCAGCCTCCGTCAGCTCCTGTGGACTCGTCTCATGTCCTTCATCGTACTTCTTCTTCTTCCTCTTTGTCTGAACCAGCAGGAAGTGTGAGTACATGTCAGTCAGGGTCTTGGGCAGCTCTCCTCTCTGGTCTGTGGTCAACATGTGGTCCAGAACTGTAGCAGTGATCCAGCAGAAGACTGGGATCAGACACATGATGTGGAGGCTCCTGGAGGTCTTGATGTGTGAGATGATTCTGCTGGACAGATCTTCATCACTGACTCTCCTCCCGAAGTACTCCTCCTTCTGGACGTCAGTGAAGCCTCGTATTTCTGTTACCCTGTCAACACATGAAGGAGGGATCTGATTGGCTGCTGCAGGTCTGGAAGTTATCCAGATGAGAGCCGAGGGAAGCAGATTCCCCTTGATGAGGCTTGTCAACAGCACGCTGACTGATGACTTCTGTGTGACATCAGACACGACCTCTTTGTTGTTGAAATCCAGTGAAAGTCTGCTTTCATCCAGGCCGTCAAAGATGAACAGAAGTTTACAGACAGCGAGCTTCTCTGCTGTGACCTTCTGTAATGTTGGATGGAAAACATGGAGCAGCGTGAGAAGACTGAACCGCTCATCTTTGATCAAGTTCAGCTCCTGAACGAGCAGAACCACCAGACTGACATCTTGGTTCTCCGAGCCCTCTGCCCAGTCCAGAGTGAACTTCTGCACTGAGAAGGTTTTTCCAACGCCAGCGACGCCGTTGGTCAGAACGACTCTGATGTGTCTCTGTTGGTCAGGTAAGGCTTTAAAGATGTCGTGGCATTTGATCGAAGTGTCATGGAGAGTCTTCTTCTTCTTGGAAGCTGTCTCAAGCTGCATCACCTCATGTTGGGTATGAACCTCTTCACTCTGTCCCTCTGTGATGTAGAGCTCAGTGTAGATACTGTTGAGGAGGGTTCCACTTCCTGTTTCTTCACTTCCTTCAGTCACGTGTTCACATCTCGTCTTCAGACTGATCTTATGTTCATCTAAAACCTCCTGCAGACCACCACTCACTAAAACAGAGAAAGAAGTTTGAGACAAAACAAAGAAAATAAAGGTCATGAATTCCAGTGTTGAACATCAGAAATGTTTTTTGTTCTCTTTGCCTTTAACTTTGAATTTAGTTAGAAGCTACAAAAGTGCTGACAGATACAAGTTTAATTTATTTCTCATTTTACAAAATACTAACAGTATACTGTCCTGGATCCACAATGGTGAAACAAGCTCTCCACTGACAACAGAAGCTGTCCCCATCTTCAGTTAAAACTCAAAAACTAAATGTAGCAATTGAAGCTGTTCAGAAAGTTGATGTACTTTGATTATTTTTCTTCAGTTTTTGGGTTGTTTCCACATGGCTGAATGAACTCATTGTAAGTCTCTAAATAGACATAATGTGATGAAATGCAGCAGGTTACATTGTAAAGATGGACAGTCTTACTTTGTACAGTGCTGGTCTGACTGGCTGTCTGCAGTCCACGTCTTGTTCTGGATCTTTCTCCACACTGGGGACAGGAGGAGTCTCCTGATGAAGCAGACTGGTCCCAGTATGAGGTGATGCAGTGTCTGCAGAACCAGTGTCCACAGCTGGTAGAGACCGGATCCTTCAGGACGTCCTGACACAAAACACAGCAGGACGGCTGCTCCTCCACAGGAACATGACTCCTCTTCCTCTCTCTGTGAAGACATTTCTTTATCACTCAAATGATTTGTTGACTGTTGGTGACAAATATAAGATTTGGACGATGCTGTCTAGAACCGGGGTGGCCAAATTTCTTTTAAAGAGGGCCAGATTTGACAATGTGAAGATGCCTGGGGGCCAATACTAACATTTAAAAATGAAAAAATTACCAATAAAAGTTACATACAAATGCACTGTTCTGTAACTTTTTTTAAAAATGACAATGTAACCAAATCTAAGCCAATCAGGCGTGAACAAATCTAAAAACCAGTTAAACTTGCATGAAGTTGATACAAATCTTATTTTGAGTAATGCAAAGTCTGTTAACATTTAAGTTAACATTTATCATTATCATTAACTCTGGCTCTTGTCTTTAACAAAATCATTCATAAAGTCATATTTTGTGTCACATCAACACATATATAACAGCAGCAGTTATGTCCTTAAAGGTTCAAATCTTTTGTTATGTCAACCAAAAAAGGACAAATCTGCCAGCCACACAGTATCTGACAATCCTAGCAGGCCATAAATAATATATTATAAAAATGAAGCTTTGGGCCGCATGAAATCTGACCGTGTGCCGTGTTTGGCCCCTGGGCCGTACTTTGGACATCCCTGGTCTAGAAGCTCAGATGTTCACAGAGTAAAAGTGTTGTTTGTTTGAATTCAGCTTTCAGTCTGTGATGAAAATGATTTGATTTCAACTCTTATAAAGTTTAATTAACAGCTTTTCATATCTGTCTAACCTCTTAAACAGTGTAGTGATGTCACCAGTTATCCTTCATGTTTTCTGTCGTTCTCTACTGTGAACTATTAAATAAAGGCACAAATGCAATTTAGATATCTAAAAAAAACAAAAACATTAAGTATCCAAAGTGTTTTTAAAAAATCTGCATTGGTGCTGCCCATGGATGTTTGTTCAGTGTTTCAAAGTGACTGTCAGCTGTCACAGATACAAAGAGGAAGATAGCACGGGTCAAAATATTTGGTAAATATTAGTTAGTAAATACACTTTGATAGAAACTATCATACACAAACAGAAACAGAAGGCATGATGTCTGTAGTGACTGAAAGTTAATCAAATAAACAAGTTAGTATCAGTTCTCTTACTTTGTGTCTGAGAGTCCAGGTTCAATACTGAAGTTTGGAGGAATACCTTTGGACCAGTCACTCCTCATAGACAGACAGATGGGTGCTGGAGACTCTGCTCTGTCCTCCTCTTCCTCCACACAAACGTCCATCATCTGGACTTCAGTCAATCTGAGAGGTGAAACAGTAACACTGACTGTGAGCTCAGAGCACGAGAAACAGGAATCAAGTAAAACAGGTTTGTTCAAGAGTCACAAACAAGACTGAGAGAGCATTAAGCAACATGCACACACTGTGTACTTCTACTCTGTTGATTCAGAAAGTGTAAATTTCATTTCATTTCTAAGTTTTGACACTTTATGGATACAGTACCAGTTCATGTTTATATAAACTGACATAACTTCACCATGTGTAGAAATTTGCTCAAAAGAACAACTTAGATTTTGTGCAGCACACCCTCCACTTCCCCCCTTTTTTAAAAATGGGAATCACCACCCCGGTATGCCGTTCCACAGGTACTGTTTCCTTCACATGGCATTAAAAGGCATGTCAGCCGAGACAACCCAACAAGCGTTTACATCTCAGGGCGAATTTTATCCACACCGGGCACCTTGCCTTTATGCCTTCCAAAGAGATTTTTTGACTACTTTGGCGATCGCGGCCAACCCTTCTAGTCTCTCGATACCTGTCTCATGCTGCCTCAGGTGACCCCTGGGCCAACCAAGCCCCAAAAGGCCTTCTTCAGCTTGACGACCTCCTTCACTGCTGGTATCCACCAGTAGGTTCATTGGTTGGCCCATCTGATCAAACTCACCATGATCAGTTGACAGCTCTGCTCCTCTCTTCACCTGAGTGGCTGCAGATCTGATGACACATCCACAAAGCCAATCATTGATCTGTGCCCTAAGGTGTTACTTATGAACAACCATATGCTCTAACATAAGTCCAATAACAAAACACCTCTTGGGTTTAAATCTGTTGACTCTGCAGATTTCACTAAATACACAGTCAAAGAGTCTTTGAACGCAACAAAAACAGATATATTCATTGCTCACTGTAATGATAGGTTTCTAGCTCTGTCAGATGGGAGAGGTTGGACTTGAAGGGCTGGTGTAGACTCAGGACAGAGAAGCACGGCTGATCTCTAAAAAAACTGCAGTCCAACAATCCATAATCAATTTATAATCCAATCGGATGTGTTCAAGTTAGGGTTTGGGTGAGCTGCAAAAAAAAGTGATGCAATTCTTTCCCTTGGCCACTAGAGGGAAACACACTTCCATAATTCTTAAAATACTCTGCCAGGCTCCAGGGTCAAGGGAGATATAACAACATAACTGTACCATAACTTTCACAATAAAACAGCCAAAAGAGATCGTGCTTCTAATTTTCTGTCTGCAAGCGGGGGTGGACAAAAATCACAAAAGTATTACAGGACTGTTTAAATATGAAGCTTTAGTCTTACTATGACTTCTCTTGACAGTTCCAGTTTCATTGTTTTAGTTACAGGGGGCTATGCATAGGTTGTTGATCTTTGATATCAATAACTGGTACAGTGGTGTTCAGATCCACTTCAACTCTCTTCTGACTTCTGGTCCATCTTTCGGCACCAGTGTGCTGTTCTTCTGAGCCAGGTTGGAGATGGCCTGGTCCAGGTTGTCCTCTCCTCCAGAGCTTTCTGCTGAGACCACATGTTCATCTTCCTCTCTTGCAGCTCTACGTACAGCTGTAGGACATCCTGTGGAGGGTAAACCTCTTGCTGACTATGTCTAGAGCTCAGTCCCTTGCTGGTCTTACCCCGGACCTCGTGCATTGTCTTGAAGAACTCCCAGAGAACGTTGGCCACCCCAAGCCTCTTGACCCTCTCACTGTGTGAGGGCAGCATGTTTCTCAACATGTGCTCATACTCATACACCCTCAGTAGCATCAGTGATCTCGAACTCCCTCGGTTTGTCCCTTCAGTTTCTCTGCCACCATCTCCCAAAGTTTCTGTTTCTTGCCCACAAGCTGGACAAAAGCCTGATACATTCATTGGACAGTCCGTTGGAGTGGTTTGTACATGACATTAAAAGCTGCTATTTTGTGAATGGAATTTTGCTTGTTGGGCCACAGGAGGAAGAAGGAAGTACCTGGCAGAATTTGTGTATGCGGACAGTAAAAGACCTTCTTTGTGATGTAACACACGCACCCATACAACCATCCCCCCCGCCGTCCCTTTGAATCGCCCCGAGCACTGGCCTTAAGAGGAGTTCTGTTGCCGGGTAATGAAGAGGAGGCGGCGAGGCAGGTGCTGCTGCCGGGAGAACAGTGGACCACTTGTGGCTCTTTTGAGTGTCTCTCCACACTCGTCCATCTCTCTGGTGCCCTCCCCCATCCCCCCCAAACTCCCTCCATCCACATTCACTTCACCTCGCAATGTTTCACCCCCACCATCATCACAAACAGGTGTGAGTGTGATTCCTTGCCTCCTGCCTGTCGATTCTCCCACATGTTTGAACGCCATGTTACATCGTTTATCCAGCCAGCCACGTTTTCGTGCTGCAGCTTGGTTGTTTGCTTGGAATATGAGACACAACAAAGAAAAGACGGTTATAACTCATAGTTTTTAGTCTTGGAAGGACACACAGAAGATGCTGCACGGACTAGAAACCATTCATTAAAAAAACAAACAGTCTTTATTTCATCTTTATCTTTTTTTACCGTTGTATTCCATCACCTTCATCGTGAGTAAAATCTGCTCTGCAGATGAGTCTCTCGCCGCCATGACAATTCTCTCAAGGGTAATGGGCTCTAAAAGAGGTGATGAACTATTAAGAAGTGATCAAACTCCCATTTGGGCCATCAGCGCTGCTCATTTTTCTGTGCTTTGTCTCACCACAGACGAGCGGCTCTGTCAAAACAAAAAAACCCGTGTAAAACTCAGATCTGAGACGAGTGCATGAAGTCGTATTTTTTCTCTCAAATGTGCCATTTGACATTTTAACATCAGCAAATCAATATCGCATCCATCATTTTCATGTCGTAAGGATAGGCCTGTGTGTTATTTATATGAATATAATTCATATTTAATTGCCGACCTTCATACAGTGTAAACACATTAAAAACCCAATAAAAATAATCTCTCCATCAATTACACAACATCTGCTTATGCAGAAAGTGCTATTACTCCTTTAAACAATGGAGGTTCATCATTTATCTTGCATATCTAGACTCTGAGCTGAGTAATGAACTGATTAGCTGTAAGTGTTAATTGAAAGTCCTATTGCTAGAAAAAGTTGCATCGATATTTAATATATGTAACAACAGATTGGACTCTGGATCTTATCGGTCACTGTGGATCAATGTGGATTTGTACCATCAATAAAGGTCAAACAATCAAAAATAGTCAATTAAAAACAGTTAAAGCATTCCAATCATTCGATAAGCCAATACAACAATAAAAAAAGATATTTTCTATGTGGACACAGCCTGTTTTACCACCTGGAGACAAAAATTGATTCTCTTTTGGTTGTAAAATAAAATTCATACCTAACTCAAACACCTGTCCTTAAAGCCTCGGACCACTTAGCTTCAAATTGTACAAAATATTGAATATAATATGCATAAACATCTGTAGATAAGAATACAGACACTGTGCGTCCTCTTCCGAGTTTTGTCCCTACAGTAGCTCAGAAAGGACAAACCAAACATTCGACAGACTTCACCATCGTTCATTGCTGGTGTTGCAATCTACAACTAAATCACTACGTGCTGCTAAACCCTGCACACTTGTCCTTTAAAGTCTCTAAAATGTGGCTTGAAATAGAAAAGAAACTACTGTATTTTCATGGCATTTAAAAACAAAGAACTGCATGATGATTTTACCTTCACTGGCCAATTTTTAAAAAAAATTCAAGCTGCAATCAATGTTTCATCAGCGATCATGCAGGATGTACAATTAAACCCCCCTCCCAATTCTGCAGCCAATACCATATTATCCTGATTGTATTCTCACATGGCCGATACTTGAGATGACTCACACTACAGTAATCTGAAGGTCGTTTGTCGTTGTGGAGAATCGACAATAACCAGTGTGAAATACAGGAAAGAGCGTGAACCAGCCTGAACCCTCGCCGCGAGCCCGGCCCAGGAAGCTCTCACTCGCAGAGCGGCCGTGAATCAAATGCCCTCTCATCTCCACCGACCAGACGCAATCTATTTCTCATTCTCTCCTCATTGTTGACACACTGTCATTGCAGGGCCTCGCTGCCTAGCAACAAAATCCGGGCAGACGTTTTTCCAATCTTCTGTCAGGGGGAAGCTCCGCCTCTCTCCGTCCCTGGAGGAATGATTGAAAGGTCACTTCACTCCTCTCCTTGTCTGACAGCACACAGATTGTCTTTTCTGAAAACGCCGAAGTGTGTGTGTGTTGGAGGAGGAAGGAGAGGAAGGAGGAGGCACTTCACTGTGGGTACAAAACACTCAGTGATGAGTGGGCAGAGCGGCGGCAGTTTGCTTAGTGAAAAGGGGAGGTTTGCTACCAGATCGATGATGCCACACTTTCCTCATCACAGGCTGGATGTGACCCCCATCGGATGTCTCCATTGTTGTTCTTTGAGAGGTCAGAGGCCCTGTGGGGTGGTATTAAAGGAAAAAGTGTGTGTGTGTATGTGTTACAAACTGGGTTACTGCATTGTATTTTCGCCCATCTTTCATATCGGGCATTGGGAAGGTCTTACTAACCCACTTCATGGTGAGATGTGAGAAACGGAGCAGTCTGCGGAGCCCACAGGACAACCCAAGCGAGAGATCAGGCAGGTTTTAAGAGCAAATATAAAATCTTTACACAGTTTTATGCTCTGATCATAGGCCAGTATCATCATCAGCAGCAGAACATTGTTGACCTATTGAGAGAGCAAAGACATCCAACCAGGTGCAAATATGAGTAAGCACTTCGGTTTTATGGTACTTTATACTTCCATTCCACTACATTTCTCTGACAACTACAGTTACTAGCTACTTTCCTAGCACACATTACTTTCAAACCTGTGATGAGCTCAAAACATTTTTACTTGTGACCTTATCGTTTGCTCCAGATGTTGGTGTGTTGTTAGCAGTACCACCAAAGCAGGATTTCTGGATATTTTACTACAAAACCAATAATTCCACCCCCGATCCTTTAAGTACGTTTAAACTAGGTTCAACTAAACCCTCAAAACAAATTCAAAAATCAATCTACATCTAGTAGTGTTGTTGATCGATTCAAGTCCAAATCTTGAAAGTCTAGATTTGAATTCCACACATTGTGCTATAAATATGCCCTCTACTGGTTGTAACCCGGCTACTGTGGCTGAATTTTGGTATTGGTTGATCTGGAAGCCGGTGACGTCACCAACCACGCCCCTACAGTGAATGTCCTCTACTGCAGAGAGGGAGCTAGAAGAACTTCTAGTTAAACACTTAAATAAAAGATGTGAGTATGCTTTCACACAGATTGGTGACATAACCCTACACTTTGTCTAACATATGTCCACTCAAACAAAAAGGCAACCAAGAATTCATTTTCAGAGGAGAACACTATGATCGACTAAGGTTGTAAACGGTTGAACAAAACCCCCCAAAAACAATTTCCTTTAAAAATCTGTTGGATGAAGTCTTACATCACAACCTCAATTTCATATTTTTGGAACATGAACTGGAATGACTCATTTGTTGTGAAGGTGATTGGGTGTAAATTAAAGCAAAATGAGATAGGTCTTTGTCTGTGGTGCACTAGTTTAATCTGACCAACACCATTAAAACTGTACTGTCTAAGTCACAGTGAGGCTCATGTTGAAAGGAGAGTAGGGATGGGTTTGTGCAAGGTGGGGTGGGAGTGCTGACGCAATCCTGATCAGGATGAGAGATTATGGAAAATGGATGGATATTAAACATCAAATAAGATGCTAAAATTAAAGTAGCAAACGATGCATGATGTCAAGTTTTAGTTAAAGAAGTGAAGGCGAGGAAGTACGTAAACAAACTGGTAACGGTGGGGATGGAGTCTATCCCAGCTGACTTTGGGCGAGAGGCAGGGTCACCCTGGACAAGTCTCCAGCTCATCACAGGGCACAGTGAAACCACCACCCACATCGACGGCCAATTTAAAGTCACCAATTAACCCATTAAGGTCATGACTACCGGGAGAGATGGAGAACATGCAAACTCTGCAGAGAAAGGCCAAATTGAGGTTCGAACCAGAAACCTTCTTGCTGTGAGGCGACACTGCTAACCACTGCACCACCCCAAGATGAGTCCAAACTAACAAAATCCAGAATACTTGGAGCAAGAACATGAACGTGAGGGGAAAAAGACAGAGGCCAAACAACACAGAGCTAGGACCAAAACAGAGACGACCTGACAAGTGACACCAAGAAACACAACCAGTACCTGCAAGTTTATTATGAACTCTCAAGATCTGACAAGTTGTGGTTAAAAATTGCGTCACAGCTTTCTTTTAAAGGTTCGTTGCTCCTTGATCATTTGAAAGTCAAAGTTACATTGTCACAGAGGAAGCATTCGTTTATGAAAAAATGTCATTCAAAGCTCCTTTTCCTCCATCTCAAGATCCACTTTTCTAACCTGATCAATAAAGTTTCACATAATTGTCAGACAAAGAACAAGACAAGACTATATGCAACCTTCAAGGCCAAATCCCTGCGATGCATAATGGAAGAGAACCAAAGGGCCCCCGTCTCTCATTAACATTCCTCGCAGTCACCTTCAACAATACATTTGCCTTACTGCGAGGGGCAGCACTCAGCTGGGAGATGGATTTCCCTGTTCTCATGTCAGAATATTTTAATGTGTCATCAAAGTGGCAGCTTCATTTCTGGCACAGCGAAACACTAAGCCCGAGCCAAACACTGGAACAAGAAGTCTGTCTGAGGGATAATATTAGCATACTGCCTCCGCGCTTTGAATGGTGCAGCGATTATGAACCTTTGTGCCACTGGCATGAAAAAAAGAGATTGCAGCACAAGCTGTGGATGCACATATACGGCTGGCTCTTTTCTCTGATTCAAGAAGAGCACTGTGAGAAGTCTCTTAAACCCTGGTTCTATTTAAACAGCCCCCCCTGGCCTGTATTCCTCAGAGCATCCAAGAAACAAGTTTGTCCTCATATTTCAGCCCGTGCATGGGAACTGCAAACTCTGAGAACATTTAGCTGCTGCCAGAAAGTCAAAAGTACGATTTGACATTTTCAGAAATATGCTCGGTCTCCGCCTTAGTCGGAGTGAGATAAAGAGATCGATATTCATTTAATCTTTGTGCTCCCAGAGCAGAAATCAGTCCGTGGAGGAAGTTGTTTCAACGAAAGCACGAAAAAGAAACTTCCCAACAACTCCTATTTGTCTCATTCACACTCTGTATCTTTTTTTAGTCAGTCGGAAATCTCGAACCAATTTTTTTTGCAGTATTCTTAGTCTGCACCACAGGGTGCTGCAACTGTATGCATCAAATAATTATTTCCTCGTGTGACTCTGAGCCAGATGGTAAACAAACCCAGCAGAAAGGGGATTATATCAAAACAGTGCTGACAGTTTGGGCGTGCACCACGCAACATATCCATGACAGAATTCAGGGCAATAAAAATAAACTTCCTTGGTGAGACGGTATACGTGCATATTTCCCAAATTGTGAAATACTTTAACTCAAACTAACAAACCGAAGAACCCACACCAGGCCGATTTTAGCAGAGCAGCCAAAGCTTGAAGTGCAGGTCGCATCAGTACGAAAGAAAAAACTTTCATGTATTTGTAAAATGTCGACCTGCCTGCAGCGGCTGCAGGGCCGAGCCGCCGGCCTCCTCACGCCTCTCGCCTTCTGTGCATTGTGCAGCGCTGTTATAATCAATCATTTTATTTTAACAGTGGATCAAATGATTAGAGGCGAGCGCCGTTGATTATCATGCAGCCCTGCTGCAGAAACCCTCGGTACGTTCCCCGCACCGAACAGCAGACGGAGTCACCAGCTGTAAAGAAAACTGAGTATTTAAGCAGCCAAATATCTTCATCATAATCTGGGTAAATATTAGACTTCTATTCATCAGGTGACCAGTAAGAAGCGTCCAAGTGAACGCTAATGTTGCTTTGTGTCTGCCAGACGTGAGTGTAGGTTTGTTAAAGCAGCAGTTTAAGTTATTTTGATGATACACTGACGTGTCATCAGGTGATTGGTGTCTCTGCCATTCGTACGTCTGTTCTCACTCTTTGTAACTTTGCGCGTCCTCGTGCTGTTGCACTTGCTCGATGTTTGGCTTTTAGCAAAGTTGTCGACTTGCTAGTTTTTGATCATAAGTGATGTAATCAGAACAAATAATCAACTGTCCGTATTTACGACAGCTCTATCGCACAAAGCTTGGGCTGTGTTGCTTTAACACGTTGAAAACTTGTTGTGCTGCCCCCAAGTGGCCAAAAAAACCTATTCATGAAGTCTGTACTTCTGTCCGTACTGTATTTTTAAACAGCGGTCCTTGATGAGACAGCTAGGACGCATATTAGATCATATTTGATGTAAAAAATTGTAATTATTTGGAACTAAATCACGATTTGAAGATGGAAAATCAGATATTTGACTAAATCTGACACTCTGTACATTTTCCCTAATAATTCATTATATAAATAAGTTACTAAAGTTCAGGTCATTATATATTTAAGTTAATATTTTAGTGTCATTTAATGTTGGGGTGTTATAGGCACCTAAAAGGAATCATGAAAACTTAACGTATGAGTTATATATGCTATTTTAATGAGTAACCTTTAGAGGTACTGGACTTGATAATGCTGTACAAAGAGGAGTCTCACTTCAGCCACAGCGGTGCACGATCTCTCTCCGTGCACTCATGTGGTGAGCAGCCCCCATCAGCAGCTCTTCACCCTCATAGTTTCTCTGAACTAGAGGGTGTACTTGTACTTTGTGGCCACTGCTTTTCACCTCACTGTCCGCAGCCCGTGTGACTCATTTCCTTTGCAGAGGAGTCTGAGCGCTTCAGCCACACTTCAAAGACTCGCAGAGAGAAGCAGGGTCACAACCGATGTCAGCGCCGCGATTCAAACAGCGGGAGACGAGAGGGAAGAAGAAAAACACCTGTTTAACAACCTGACAATCCTGTTATCCTCATTCTGACTTGCAATTAAGTGTGCGTGTCACTTCCTGTTCCTGATTACTTGGAAAGTGGAGTCACCTTTCACAGAAGCAGGCTTGTCAGTCACCGCAGCCTCGGGCCTCGCCACCTGTTGTCTGAAACCGCAGGGGAAGAGACTCAAAGTGTGAGCGGCGTTAACAGGCCTGGCCCTCTGCCTGGCCAATTGCTACCCTCGCCATGACATCCGATCCAGCGGTGGCCAACAGCTGCACCGTGTTTTTTTGGCACCGCCACGCCTTTTTAGATCTCGTCTCGGATGAGTCACGGTACGCGCAGGAATCTGTTCGCAAACGCGTTTGGATGAACTTTCTGGTTTCTGGTGAGAACGCGGCCCGGAGAAGACGAATTCTGGTCTGCAAGAGAGGAAGTTAACCCTCACGCTTAGTTCCCAACTGCAGACTAAATTATAACTGAGAGAAAGAAGCTGTTTGCAAGCACATAAGTCATCTTGGAGGGGGAAAATGTGCATTGAATTTAATGGAAAAATTCCAAGATATAAGCCACAGTCGCAGCTATCTTCCCCAGACGACATCTGTGATTTATTTCATGCACAAAGCTACTGTTAACACCCAGAAATGTTGATGAGAAAAACTACTTTTTATTCCAGGCCCAGAAATCAGCTCGGTACAGTAATGAGAAAGCATGTGGCGGGGTGTAACGCCCACCCTGCAGTGTGTGTGTGTGTGTGTGTGTGGTTGTCTCCTGTTGCCGCTGACTGATTTCTCTTCTGCAGCATAAATAATCTGTGGCTGAATAACGCTGGCAGCGCTCCAGCGCGGCTAAATTGAAAAAAAGTTGGGATGTAATTCAGCCTCTGATGATTAAAGTGACGATGCGGCTCGAGTTGCTACAGCGAATTATCCTGTGATGTTTTTATTCTTCCTGAAGCACCCCGATCACAGAGCTCCTGCATCAGGACGGCGATCCATCCCTGCATTAAAAAAATGTCGTAAACAGTTTTCGCTGTGACCGTTTCTGTCTTGGCTCGGTGAATTGACTTCCTGGAGTCTTCCCGTCCGCCTGGCAACCTCACAATGACGACAGGACTCCAGGAAGTAACCGCCTCCCGGCCAAGACTTACCCCGTGTCATATCACAAACGGCAAAAGTTATTGTAACGAGGTATTACGCGTTAACTGGTAGGTAGATTTTACGTCAGAAAATATCGTTAACCTTCGTGTCTGTACGTTTAATTAGAAGCTAGCAGCAGCTTCATGTAAAGTCTGGACACACAAACAGCTATCTGTTTGTCCCTTGGCTTCTGGTCTTTATGCTAAGCTAAGCTAAACAGCCGCTGCCTCGAGCTTCTTATTTAAAAAGGTCCACTGTGTAGGATTTAGTGGCATCTCGCACTGTAGTTGCCGATTGCAACCCCCCATACCTCACCTTCTCCTTCCTAGCTTGAATGACAAACAATGGCTATAAAAACAGTTATGAATATTATTAGAGCCCTTAAATCTGACCCACTTTACCCTTTTAAAAAGGGACAGATGACAGAAGGACATCTTCTCATCCAACTCCCGACAAGAACGTCAGACTGTTCCTTTCATTTTTAAGATTTTGGGGCTTTTTGAACCTTTAAGTGGCAGCTGAAGATCGACAGGTGAGTAGGGACTAGTCTAGCTTCATCAACAAGGTCCAGAGCCCCCTCTGCCACTCTTTCACCCTCCACCCTTTGCCTCTACACGTCACATTGACATGGCACCTACAAACTCCATGTGTTACATTAACGCTCAGCCTTACTCAGCAGCTGTTGGACTTCCTGCACATTTAAAATATTCTGCTCACTGAACATTTGCACGTCACCTGGCACTTACAATTCCTGCTAGAGTTGTTCCGATTCCGATACCAGTATCGGAAATTGCTCCGATAATGCTGGCATCGGTATCGGCGACTACCGGAGTCCAGGCACCGATCCGATACCACGTAATTTATTAAATTAGTAATCTATTTACTGGTTAGCTCTGTTAAGCCACAATGATAATCATATCACAGTCATGCAGGCGTAGTATGATTTTTAATTTTTTTAATAACATACTGGTGTTGGATCGGTACTCGGTATCGGCCAATACCCACAGCACAAGTATCGGAATCGGTATCGGGAGGGAAAAAACGGTATCGGAACATCTCTAATTCCTGCACAGCTGTATTTATACTTGTAATACTTGATTTTCTGTATCTTTCTTATATTTTTAGATGGTGTTTGCACCAGTGACACCAAAACAAATTCCTTGTTTGTAAAAAATTATACTTGGTAATAAACCTGATTCTAACATGCAGCAAAGCTGTGACAAGGACAGAACTTTCGTACACGAGGCGTACGCTCCACCAGGTGAGCTGCAGTTAAGCCACCAAGGAGCTCCAAAAACTTTCCTTTGAACAGGTTTTAAATGTTGTTACACTGCAGAGTCTCCTGAAGGACGGGAAGAGCTCTGTTGTTCAGATTTAACGGAGATCTCAGCGATGGATCGCCAACATTCACACCAGGCTCTTCAACATCAGCCTTTCATTCACACTACGTCTTCTACTTGTTGAGCTGTCAGAAGATAAAAACCAAAGTGAAACCATAACTTCCTGGAAATGCTTGTCAACACACACACACACACACACACATATATAAAGACAGAGTCCAAATGGTTCACATTTAATGCCCTGGGCTTTATTGTCTTATTTTAGTGAGAGTTCTGTCACATTTTTTTTTTTAGTCTTTTCAGCCTCCAGGTGGGACAAGTAAACCTCAAGGATATATCCTGCCATTGGACTGGGCATTCAGATTCACGACAAAGACGAGAAGCACTACTAAGTAATGCTGCCTTTGTGCCTAACTCTTCACAGAAGAGAGTACATAAATATTCCCCAAAGGAAGGCACCCAATACTTGTGGTTTTTGGCCTTGCAGCCGTCTGGAGATTCTTTTTTCAAAGAAAAAAAATCAAAGAAAAATAACAAAAATAAAAAACAAGGGGGGTAGGCGAGGTGGAGAAACCCCACGATCCCCTCCGGCCCCTCTCTCATTAGCATGTTTTTTGTTATTAAAAACTGGAATGATGAAACACGTACAGCGATCACTGCCCATTCACCTCCCTTATCACCTAATGCACGAAGAACAAGTAACAAAGGAACCAAAGAATGAAGTCTTTCAATAAACGAAAAGCTTACAATCGATTCGACCACAAGAAGGAAAAGAAAATACAAAAATAACTCAATTTTTTTTGTTTTACAAAAAAATGTTTGTGGGATAAAATAAAATATATATATAATAAAAAACAAAACAAAAAGGGACTCTGCTCGCATGAAAATGAAGAACGACCCCTTTAAAAACAAAAAATACAAAAGCAGCATTGATATTTTATCAAAACCATGAACAGAAAAAAAATAGTGCTTTAATCAGAAGCAGCAAAGGCTTCTGGGAAGAGACTTCATCCCTGTTTTGTTACTTGTGTTTGGGACGATGTTACACGGAAAGCTCCCCGGAAGAGAGAGGAGCACCCCCCCCCCTCTTCAAGTGAACCACGCTCACCCGCCAACACAACCTCCACCTTCCTCCTCCTCCTGGCTCTCCTGGCCTGTATGTATGTCACCATTGATTTTTTTCCACATGATCCACAGAGAGAAGCACAGGGACCCGAAATAATAATTAAAAATAATAATAAAAAAAAAATGCTAAAAACGTTGGGCGGGGAACCTGCTTTGTGTTCACAATATACAAAAATACCCAGGAGTCCGTAGCTACCTAACATTTACTACAGCACAGGAACCAACGAAGGTACAGTGTACAAAGAAAAGGAACAAAACAAACAAACCGAGAAACAAAAAAACCTGTAAACACAGCACAATAAATAGATTTAAAAACAGCAGGCTCCGCACCATGCACGTGATGTGATAAAACTCTTTGTCTATACAACTCCTACATCTCTCTCACTCGCCACAAGTTACTTGGCTTTACTTCTTTTTTTTTTCCTCTTTTTTACTTTTAACCTTTTAAGTTTGACTCCCAAGTGCAAAACATCACAAATGGACAGTTCTGTATTCAAGTAATATATACAAGGGGGGGATATTACAAATATGTAAGTTACTGTACAGATACTAATTTTGCCGTATTCATAATTTACAGATGTTTTATCTTGAACATTTTAACGGTAACAAAACAAAACAAAAAAAAGGGTTTTAAAAGGTCTGATGAGAGATGAGAGATGCAAGCGTCCGTCAGTCTGCGTCGGAGTCCTGCTGTCCCTTTTTGCATTCCCGATGCTACGATGCACAGCACCTAAAAAAAAAAAAAAACAAAAAAAAAAAAAGAGCGGACTCCATCGCCGAGTCGCGCCGCGCCGCTACTACGTCACCTCCATGGCCACTGTGTTGTCTGCTATACTGTTCAGTGCTGGCTTGTCTTCGTCGTGATTATCCCTGCAGGAGAGAGAGGAGAGGTGGTTAGCATGGACTGAAGTCTTCGTTTGTAATTCATGAAACATGCTCCGGACTCATAACATGTTCTCTGACGCAGACATCAACGTGTTTTACAGGTTGATGCTTCGAACAAGTTTTACTCTTTCAAATAATCAACCATTGTTACAGCCGCTGGAATATCACTGGGTGTAGCGTCTCGTCCAGGCCCCGATTGGTCCACCAGCTGAGGAGGCGTGGCACCCCCAATGCTGCCGAGGCTCGGAGAGGTCTGCCAATCATGGCACCGCTCCTTGGAGCGCCTGCACATCGTGGCGGCTCTTGTGGAGGTCTTGCGTTCACTGCATCAGCTCTTGCTCAGCTGTGATGTGCGAAACAAACCGCTCCAACGAGACTGACACGCTCACAATAGCGTTCCCTTCTGTACACACACTTATATATGTTCTTTATCAGTGTCTTTTGTCTGGGACGTGGAGGCGCGTTTGAGACGTCGTCGTCGTCTGGTCGCCCACACCTGTACGGAGGCTCTGCAGTCTGTGCAGCTTCAGTTCTGGTCTGAACTAATTACAGCCCGTGGGCTGAACGTCTGTTTCTTCTGCAAGTCTATCAAACAAACAAACTGCTCCTCTGTCAGATTTTAGAGCTGAACATCACTGAACTATGCTAACTGGCTGAGCCTCACCTTGAGCCCAGGTCCATGGACGATGCTCCGGAGACTTTGGGCATCTGCAGGTTGGTGGTGGCGGACAGCTTTAAGGCAGAGGGCGGCACGTTGCCGAGGGTCCGGGGAATGTGTCGTCCGGCCAGGCTGGCGGCCGACGGCACGCTCAGGCAGATGTTGTTCCCGATGAGGACCTGAGTGGTGGTGGGGGTGGCGTTGGCGGCGCTGCATCCCAGGATCCCCAGCGCTGCCGCAGCGTGGGCGCCGGGGGCGGTGGCGAGGGAGGTGGGGACGGCGTTGGCGGGCGAAGGGGTGGCTGAGTTGGAGGAGGGCTGGAGGAACGTCGGGGCCGCGGAGGTGGTAGTGTGTGTCGACTGGTTGGTCTGGTGGAGGGCTGCCGTGGTGCTGGAGAGGTGCACGCCTTTGAAGACGCCTGCTGAGCAGAGAGGAGCTCGCGTTAACGAAATGCACGTCACTTTTTATTGGACATATTCAGTAACAACACCAACGTTTATGAGGCGCCTATGCAACAGCTGTGCTTGTGAACGCTCACTTGTTCTTGACACAGCTGCTAACGGCGTCACAAATATTACATCCAGACTTTCCTTTTTGATAGAGCTTATGCGATATAATGATTGAATTGAAGCTATGCCTACCTTTGACCTTTAAAAGACCTTCTTGGGTTCATTTGAAGGATTTTTAGAAGCCGAAACACACAAACTGTGTCCACTTTTTCACAAGAAGAAGTAAAAATAAGTGACGACAACATTCGACAGATGTGAAGCAGATCTCTAGTCCTCCGCTGAGAACCTACAGATGTAAAAACACAACTTGTTGAAGTAAGTGGCGCTCACCTGCACCCGTCAGGACCCCGTTGACTCCGCTCGCCAGCACCAGCTCCTCTTTGGACTTGTAGGCCAGCAGCTGGTCCGTGGTGACGAGGGCCGAAGCAGCGAACTGGGCGCTGGCCTGGTCCAGCGTCTTGGACGCGAGCGCCTACATGGAAAAAAAAAAACGTACAAAACAAAAACACACTCGTGGGTCGGAGCCAGGGACTTGACCGCTCGGCTGAAACGTATCAAACTGTTGAAAACTCCCGAGCTCAGCACTTCTGCTGCCAAGCAGGAACTCAGCCAGTGGCAGTAATACTTCTCGTGGGAATGAAGATGTGTCCCGTTTCCTGACCACGGGTGAACTGACCTTCAACTGCACATGATTTCCATACCGGGACGATTTAGTTCAAGGAATGAATGCACGCGTTTTAAGGTGCGCTGACAAAGACACGAGCCATCTGACTCGGAGCTAAAACTCCTTGAAGTTTGTAGCACTCTGCGTTGTGTGTGTGTGTGTGTGCGTCCTCACTGACCTGTGTGTTGGTGGTTGCTGCAGGTTTGTTGGCTTGTTGCTGCTGTTGGCTCTGCTCCAGCTGCTGTTTCTGCATGAGGGCCAGCTGCTCCTGGTGCTGCTGGTACTGCTCCGCCGTCAACACTGTGTGGACAGGAAGGATTAGACGCGCCAGTCAGAACCAGAATTTTGGGTGTTATTTACTGCACGGTTCACTTGGCACTCAGGCTGAGGACTCCGAACACATTCTTGTGCTGATATTCATCCTCTTGACGTGTTTCTAAACAGCCTTTAACTGAAGACAGTTGGTTTCTCTCTCTGGGTTCAGGGTTGAGCTTCTGAAATGTTGAAAAACATCGTCGGAAAAAAAAAAGCATCTGTGAAGGCCAACAGCTCTTTAAAGACAGGACATGTGCTGTATGTACAAAAGCAACAGCTCCATGGCACGGAAACACGAGGGTCTTAAGTTGATGTGGGAAGAACTCAAGGTAAAAGTCTGAAGGCTCATCAAACACACACACACACGTTAAACCCGAGGCATGGCTGCACAGCTCTCACTACAGTTTGCACAATAGCACATCCTGCACCGTGTCACGAAAGCAGCCAATGAAGTAGTACACCGGAAAGAACTTCACTCGCAGTTTTGTTTACTTCGTTTTTGAGCCACAGTTCTGGACTCAAACCAAAGTTCTCGTACGGCCGCTTGTGCCAAAATAAAAGCACCGTTTTGGTACGAGAAGCTACGCTCTTATCTTGTAAACTCTGGCACGCATTAGTTCAGCACGCACGACACCAGGGCAGCTAACGGGAGTTCATTCATTTGATTGTCTCCTGCTGTGATGTGTCAAGATGCCGGCATCAAAACAATTACGCAAACATAATCACGACCTCGAGAAATGATCTGTTCATGTGAAAAGCACGACGACGCAGCAGATAAATCTTCACTGACGGCGTGAACAAACAGATCAGGTCAGATAAATGAAACCACCGACGTCTCCGTGCTACGGGAACACACAGCAACGAATCACACACACTTTTTCAACCTCATTTCACTTTAATTACAGAAATAACCCTCGAGGTGTCGACTATGTAATATTTCACAGAATTAAGGCATCGATGGAAAAGATGAAAAACATAAACAGACATTAAAAAGTTCTTTTACGTTTCAGCGTGTACCTTCAGCAGGACGCCTCCACATTTATTATATGAATTTATCTGATGTGACGTGGCTGTCGGTCTCAGCTCGGGTCGGTCGAGAATAATAAGCAGCCTGCGTCAGTCTGCACAGAGCTGACAGGAAGTCAGACACAGAAACGGCATAAAGAATCCGGCTGATTTTCAAAATAAAACACCCCGTGCAAACAGGGCCCTACACTCCAGGGCGGACTCGCCATCAGACGGTGCAGATCTGTGTATCTATAATTGCTGACATCAAAACAACAAATGAAACCTGAATAAAGTCAGACGTCGTGTCTCCCTGCAGACAGATCAGTTTGAAGGAGGTGAGGCCGGGGTCGGACAGGCAGACTCGCTCCAGCACGTCTCATCAATCCATTAAATTGACTCCCTCGAGCAATAAGAGCGAATTAATGTATTCTGACGTGAAGAGAGGGTTAAAGCAGAAAGTCGATGTGATTCATGGAGTCCATCTACCTTTAAGGTGTGAGTCGAGAGCAGCAGCAACACCCGAGGAGCTTTTTATTCTAACTCTGTTTGCACGCGCACAAAATCAATTCAACGACGGCGCCTCATCATTTCATGCACGCAGACGTTTTCCTATCACTCCCCGTGCACGCCTCGCATTTCTGTGTTCTGACTGAGGCGATCCTCTAACGGTCGAAGCAGGCGGCCTCTGCTGCCACGCCATCTGTCTGAGCACTAAAACACTACCACACACACACCACGAGGCTGTCGCTACTTATTTATTAATTAATTTATTTATTAAGCCTTTATTTGGGTTAGGTGATGTGATGATTTGTCATGATTTTGCCATGAGACGACAGACATTTGTCACACACACACAGAGAGAGTAAAACCTTTTTTAAAAAGACACCCTGTGGAGTTTTTGACCACACAGCACAACACACACACACGTTTCACACAGTCTAATTGTTTTGATTTGCAAAGGTAAGAAGGAGATCACGAGGTAGTGATCGTGCAGGATGTGAGATAGTTTTCCATGTTAGACCTTTAAAGGTGTCGAAGACATAAAATAACACAAAAGGCGCCGTGACGTTGTTCATGTTGCAGAATCTGATGAAGAGAGCACATCGTTCGAGTCACATCACACAACACAAACTCCGTGGACAAAAAAACTGCAGTTCCTCAAACGTCCACTTGAGGCTGGCTCCAGAAGTGAGTCAGTCTCCATAAGTCCCCATGTTAGTTAGTTTTGGTCTCTATAGCTAATTTCCCCGTTCATGACAACTGTCCTGAGGGTGAATTTATATACAACTCACCTGTTCAGATTATATTAAGGCTTAAAAGTTATGCAGAATACAGATGGCTTATTTGAGCAACCAGGCATCATTCGGCCCGCCTCAGGTCAGCTGATCATCGTCTTTGCCAATATTTAGTTGAGCTATAGGTGGAAAAGGCAGTACATCCAACATGGCGGCAGCCAGCGCCGCTTATTTTCAGCTTCAGAGTATGTCACAAGATCAGAATCTATCGTCGTCTAACATAGTCACACTGCAGAACAACCAAAAGACAACTTAACAGTGTAAAAGCTTCGACGACAACAGCCAAGACCAATCTGAAACCGTGAGACAGAACCGCCTGAACGAACCTCGTGGAGAGAGATGGGCGGTGATATCTGATAACAGCGAACAACAAATCACTCGAGACGTACACGAAGAAGACAGCGAGCAGCGCGGCAGAGGAAACAAGCGACTCACCGTTGACAGGCGTCGGGGCTGGACCGGTGCGGTTCTGGGTGCTGGCTCCTCCAGACAGAGTCCGGGTTAGTCCTGATACTGTCCGGCTTAAATCCCTAAATCCTCTGCGAGACAAGTCTCCTCCACCCAAGGGGTGATGGGATAGCGTCCGTGGTCTGAAGTGCCTCCAGCGGCAAGATTTAATGTTCAAAAGAATCCGGCTGAGGTCCACGGGTGTTGGCGATGACGACGACGGAGGTGATGGAGAGGAGGGAAGGTGGGAGGAGCTGGTTGGGTCCGAGGTATTGGTTTCTGAGGTACTGGCGTTGGAGTTGCGGAGCGGAGAAGTTAGAAGTGGTGAGGCGAGTGGTTCGGGCTCCGGGTCAGAGTCGAGGCTCTGACAGATGCTGTCCAGATCTGCGTGCGCTCTGTCCAACAAGATCCTGAAACAACGACAACAAATCATCAGAATAAATCATGAGCGAGCCGTGTGAGGTCAGACCAAATGAAAAACATGCTGCAGTCATTAGCAGCACATTACGACATCAACATCCTCTGGTTATGAGTCGAGTGTTGCAAAAAAAAAAAAAAAAACCTCCTTGCATACCGCTCGTGTAATTACAATGTCCAGTGGGCCAGTACCAAATATAGAGCTGTTGCACAAAAACGTGAGTTCTGCCATGAGTACAGAGCAGAACACTTATGTAATGCAACAAGACTCCAAGTTTACGGCCACACTGCAGCTTCACGAGGCTGTGATACTTAAAAAAAAAAACAGAGACGATGCGGCTGTTCTCGAGCTTTACCACGAGCGCGGTGCATTTTCTTTGAGTTGGTCGAGAGCAGAGGCCGCGTTGTTAACCAAATGTAGTGTGCGGTGACATATTTAGACGTTGAAACTGCGGCGCTGGTTAAGATCTGAGGGAATAACCAAAATCACGAGGATACACTTATGCACTGCCTTTCATAGGAATCCTTGTTGACATATTTAACTCTGCTCGTCTGGCTAAAACAAACACGCCGAGCTCCGTTTTATCCACATATGATCAAGTCTTGCTTCCCTCAGCACACGTCGTACTGTAGACGACAGACCGGCTGGTCCGGTGGTCCTCCTGATAAGGTCGGCTGTAGTCACAAACAGAGCACTGCTAATCTCGTGTGCGTCCGTGAAACAGATACCGCCTAACCCGGTTGGGCCTTCTCGATGACACCCGGCGCCGTGGGAGCCTCTGGCTAACTCGCTGCAGCCAGCATGCTTTATTCAATCGCCTGTGTAATTACAGAAGAGATATGAGTGTACGCCGCGGGACGCGTTGCTGTTAAAGCTCAGCAGAAGCTGAAGTTTCCTGATTTGTCTTTGCAGGCCGCGGCGGCAGGTGAATCCCAAAAAATGGGACTGTCATGTTCATCATTTCAGCAGCCGGCTTGATATTCATAATAGAACGCGCCCGCCAAATGATCGCTGGGAACCTGCCAAAGAGCCGATATGGTAAACAACCTCGGCTGCTACAGCCAACACTTGGCTGAATTTCCGCTGCTCAGCGTCGGTGCTGGCAGCATTCCTACACACATTTCATGTCTGCATCTTCTCAGACTTCGTTTTCTCTGTGAATTCTGGATGCCGTGAATATGATGAATGCACCTGGGCGACATGCTGATCATAACACACGTATCAGAGGATGAAATGATGCTTCAGAAGCTTCACGGAAACTCAAGAAACGCCTTGAGATTTGGAAAGAATCCCAAGCGTCGGGAACTGAACTCACCTGCCCCCTCTGCCTACGCGGCGCCGCGCCAAACCTATGCAGCGCCGTGGCGTGTTCAGCGAGGTCAGACAGTAGCGGAAGCGTGGGTCGCCGAGCCCGCCCTCTGACGGGCTTACCCAGGGCCAGTTGCCACTCTGGTCCGGACGAAACTGAAGGGAAGATGAAGGAGAAGAAGGACGAGGAAAGGATGAGGGAAAGAAGGTCACGTATTAAAATTGAGAGCAAAAGACAGAAACTGGGAAATGAAAAGTCTTTGTTTGTTGCATTGTTCTGTCCGCCGGACAGTGGACGACTAGCAGCCGGGGCAGCCAGACTGACCGGCCTGCTGTTGGCACTATAAATAGAACCACGGGAGTCACAGGAGGGCACTCACAGCGTAGTACTGACAGCCGGCCTTCCTCCTGAACGCATAGCAACCATCTGGATCGTTCTCCTCTTCTGCCTCTGAGGAACCTGAATGGATCTATACAATGAAAACGTCATTAGTAAATGAAGAGTTTCAGAGCTGAAACCATACCTTTATGTCAGCATATTACTCTCTCTGACCGTTACCTGTGAGAAGGGTTCTTCATCTGAGCTGGGGAAGTCGTATTGGTTGAGGTCCTTGGGGTTGAACACCGAGGGCCCTGAATGCTGCGGCGCCGACAGAGGAGGGATCTTGGGTTTCTTTTCGTATTTCCTTTTGGGTCGTACTGCCTCCGTCTTCTCCGGCTGTGGAGAAAAGGAGGGAAACGGCGCTCAGTGTTTATACTGCGAGTCCAAGATGCAGAGCAGCTCTGCTGCTGGTGGCAGTCTAGAGTTGGTGGTCTACGAGTGTGTGCAGAAACAACAGTGAGTAAAAGAGGCATTGATATGCAGATGGCAGCATGTGCCAGATGCCACTGCCTAGCCAGATGGCTGCTCCCCCTTCCTCCTCCTCCTCCTCCTCCTCCTCAATCCAACCCGTGCCACCGCTCACCCCAACTTCCCCAGTGGGACGACCCCTCCCTGTCTGAACAGACTCCAACTCTACTAGGATTAGTCAGATCCTATTCAGCCCTTAGACGCGGGGGACAAAGCAAACAGGGAGGCAAGGGACTCTACAGTGAAGAACTGCTGTGTCAAATCAATGGAAGGAGGAGGAGGAGAAGGGTGGGAGCGATGGGGGAGGAGGTGGGCAGAGTTAAAACAAAACTGAATGTCTGTCAACAAAGGGAAAAGTCAACCAGCTGGTGGAGGAAGAGGGGAAATAGTTGTGTCCCTGCAGGGCAAGAGGAGGAGGAGGGAGGGTTGTTGGACACTGGAGCTAATGAAGTTATAACGAGAAGAGGAGTCACGGAGTTCAACAACAGCGCTGCGAAATGAAGTGCTACGTTATCGAAGCATACGGCAGCTCTGCTTTAAACTAAACGTTTGGAGTTTGAAGGGACTGGCGCATAAACCGCTCGCCAGCGCCTCGATGACGAACCGGATTACCGGGCAGGAGGACAGTGACACACGACTGTTACGTACTCCCTGCGTGGTGAAAACTTTCAATATTTCAGGACTAGCTGTCATTTAAAATCGTCACATCTCAAGGTCTCATTTGAGCCAGTGTTCTGCATTTTACAGCTCCTCGCCTCAGCCGTCATCGCTGTGTGAACTGACTGAAGTGAAGGACAAATGTGAAGTCAGTAACATTTTCTGATGCTTCTGCAGACATTCTGTTCCAACGCCCACGCTCACCGACAGCCAGAGAGGACAGAAATCATTTTCCTGCTCTGTTCCCGGCGTTATTGCGACGAAGCGCTGCGTGCCGCAAACGCAAAGACGGCCTCACCTTCTTGTAGTCCTTCATGTCCAAGTGGTCCTGGTGTCTGTACTGGTTGCTGTTGGACAGGGGAATGATGGGGATGGTGTAGACGGGCTTCACCAGAGCTCGCTGCGCCAGCGCCTCTGCCATCACCTCGCTGCCAAAGTCTGGCATCGCGTTCCTGACGGGGAGGGACAGAGAAGAACGAGGCGCAGAACATTTAGACATTTTATGGTTTAATTGAATCATTTTATTGGAAGGCATAATGAACTCAGACTAACAGGCCCTGATAGTATCAGTGTAGTCAACACTGAGGACAATAATGGTGCTATACAAATAAACCAAATGAGTGGGTGTACTACTGTACCATTAGAATAAAGAGATGCAGAGTCAGC
Source organism: Miichthys miiuy (assembly GCA_036365135.1). Taxonomy (NCBI): domain Eukaryota; kingdom Metazoa; phylum Chordata; class Actinopteri; family Sciaenidae; genus Miichthys; species Miichthys miiuy. The sequence continues at coordinate 2,895,620 of CM071618.1, forward strand.
AGAAAATGGCTAATTTCAACTTCAACTGTTTCTCCAATTAATTTACTTAAAACTAAAAAAAAAAAGAATCAGAGTCCGTTAAAAGAAAATCTGTTAGTTACAGTATTGCAATTTAGGGTTGCAAAATTTTCAAAAGTTGGAAACTTTCCACGGGAATTAACAGGCATAAACCGGGAATTTACAAAACTGAAGGTTGGATAAAATATATTTTAGCATCATCTTGACTGAAACAACCAGATTTCATGCAGGTACACTTGAACATCTGCTATTCCTCAATCACATGCACATAGCACACTGCTTACTGCAGGGCTATTGAGGCCACGCCCCCTCTACCTGCACAGGTGATTTCTGTACCTGGACCACACTTTAGAGCCCAGAGCACACAGAGACTACTGAAGACACACATTTGAGCTTGTGGACTACATGATATTGTTCAATGAAATAATTCAAACTTGATAAAGTTCTACTTACAAACAAATCTGTTGAAATGTTTTTTAATTGTTTTATTTTGCATGTTTAGATTTATGTTTGGATATGATGCAGTTTGTTTAAATTCCCATAATTCCCATGGAGTTTCCAATTTGGAATATTCCCAAAATTCCTGAGCTTAACTTCTCATGGACAGTTTCTGGAAAAATCCCCAAAATTTCCTGGAAACTTTCCACCCCTTTGTAACCCTTTAATTACAATCTCCTCACATCACCCTCCCTACCTAGTATAAAGGAGAAACAACACTTGAAAGGCCCTGTCTAGAGTCAGTGTTGCTATAGAAACAGTGTTTCAACATGGTGGTCTCCATGGAAGAGGACCACTCCCATAAAAGGATGATTTCTAACTAACAAAAACTGTTTTATTTTCAGGTGATTATACCTGCATGAGTTATAAAAATCTTACACACTGGACCTTTAACTACATTTCCTGCAGGACACCTGTGCACGCCACATTCTGCAATATTCAGCAACAACAACTAATTAATGCTTTGCTGTCGACACCACGCTGCTGTGGCCAACACACAAAAACAAACCTCAACTCCAGTGCATACAGACAGCCCAAAAAGACACACTACCCGCCAGACTCCGAACACCTGGGTCACTCCACACTGGTGTAATATCATGAAGTGGGCTGAGAGAAGCTATCTACTGAGAATAGAGTGGGTCCATTCTGGGAGTGAAACACCGGCTTTGATGCACAGGCAGAAACCAGGCCGGGATAACAAGAGGAAATTGAAATGTCACTACAAATCAAAAGCACTTCAAGGAGAAGGGTCCAATTTAAGCTCACAGAGACAGCTACTTTCAGAGCAAATTCATTCCGTTCGGGTGTCATGTTTAGATGGATCGCTGAGGCGAAAAAGGGAGAGAGGACGACTCAAAGTGGAGCTTGGAAAACAGTAAAATAGAGAAATTAAAACAGAAAATAATAAAAATGTATCATCTGGTGCGGACTGGGGAAAAGACTGTAGCAGCCGTGGAGAAGTCGATGAGCTCATTTCCTCCTGACATAACTGAATAAACATGGTGAACTCTAAAATTGATAATGCATGCAAAAACAGTGTACATAAGCGTGCCCCCAATTAACACAAGCAGCGAAGCATGACTTTACAGAAAGTGTGGTTGGCTCTCTTGTGCATCAATCTGTGCACTAATGGCCTCTACTCGGGATTTCAACTTGACGGGTAAACAAAAGCCTGATCAAACGTGGGGTGACCACATAAGCCATCCAGAAACACTGCATGAAGTGAGAGGGACGACACAGTCACCTTCTCAGCATTAAAACCTCATCAGGAACAATCCCCCAAACACTCCTGCAGACAGCACGAGAGCACAGCCGCAAAACACAACACCATACCCAAAAAAATAAAATGTCTGCACATGGACATCTGTCGTTTAATCAGACAAGCGAAGCGTGGATTCATCATACTCCTGCATCATAAATCCCGTGATCCCTAATCCCTAATAGCAGCCACTTGCCTAACAAGGTAGTTGAGTCAGTGCAGACAACCATAAGAGCTGCTGCAAAGCTCTCTCTGGGCCAATTTCACACGCCGGTCTCGTCTTTCTTACCTCTTCTCCACAATCTCCAGAGTGAGATGCAGCAATTCCCTCTTGCTCTTCTCCCTCCTCTTGATCATCTCCAGGATGGTGACAGCACGGCTCAGATCCCTGCGCAGCTTCAGCATCTTCTCGTACGACGCCTCGTCGTTCTTTCGGTTCTGAAGATGGAGAGCGGCGATACTTCAGACAAAAGAGTTCCCACTCGTACGAAAATGATTCTAGTTTCACATCTTCCGATTCCTACCTTTCTGGTCTGCATCTTCTCCGTCCGTCGGCGGAAGGCCACGTAGGGGTCGCTGGTGCTAGAGCCGTCCCTCTTCTCCTGCTTGACGTTGGGAATGAGGCAGCTGCCCTTGCAGGTTTTCCTCTTGCGGCTCCAGTAGTCGAACACCTCCTTGATCAGCTCATCGTCCTCCTTGAGCAGCAGTTTGGCCTCCTGGAGACTCACGAGCTGAAATATAAGAAAGGTTTTGGTCATTTCAGACGGCCGAAAACACGACGCGTGCTGGAGAGGCCTGGCTGCCTTCAGGCACACCTCATGAACTCAAAGTTTGACAGCTGATTGAATTTCAGTAGCCGACTTGTTAGTGAGAGATGACAATTACTCCATGCAGGAGAAACCGCGACCCAAGGCAACGACCCACCTCTGGAACGAGTAAATTACAGAGTAAGAACCAAGAATTTATTCACCACTGAGTGAAGCACAATATGACTTAGTGAGTTTATTCACTCTGTGTGAAGCAAAGCCAGTCGTGTGTTTGTGTAAATACCATGCAAAACTGACACAGACTGACAAATACCTGCTGTCCGCTGCCTTTCTCCAGCCGGTCTATCATTTCTTCAAACTGCAGGGCTGTGATTTCCATTTTCTTCTTCAGCTTATTCACAAACGTCTCGTCCTCGGAATCTAGGTCGTAGTCTGGCTGCTCCGTATCCAAACTGAAAGCTGTGAGATGGAGAGAGGGGTTCATCATGAGGAACAGCACTACAGGCTGCAGGTTGCACTGTACATGAACCTGGTGATTTATTATCAAATAATTATGACATTTGAGGATATTAAACGACGCTTGCACAGACAAATTTGCAATTTTCTGTTGGGTTAGATATGCCAGGCGCACTATGAAACTTTCAAGAGCAAATATGGTCGACCAAAGTGAAATAAAGCCGCGTCATGATTCGATAACGCAGAGTCATTTGTGTTTAGCAGCAGTACGTTGCGGGCAAAGTCAATAAACAAGCCACGGGCTGTGAAACGCGGGCTTCTTTATCTTCAGACAACCACTGCCAAACTTTGTTCGGGAAATAAACGTGCCGCTTTATCGTGACAAATAACCGCGCTTGTGTTTTGCTCGGTGCCTTCAGCAACTTAATGAAGCTGCGCTTTGGGACAAACACCAGCATCCAGGCTGGGAACTTAACCAGCCACTTCCTCATAAATACTGACTGTAGCTTGGGTTTTTTTTTTTTTTGTCAAGTCTGGCCAGAATCTCCAACCACGGCCTGGAGACTGTCCAGACAATAACATATTAGTCTGCTAAAAATGGGGAAGTGGCTGTCTGTTGTAATCCATCAGCTACTGTGACCACTGCATGAACACACACAGACACACATTCACTGCACTGTCACTTTGAGAGGCTTGCTCTAATCGACACATTAACCTGTCAAAACCTGAAGCGCTCTCTCTGAACGCCCCACATTTGAACTGTTAAGTAACAGAGCTGCACGATTACGGTCCAACTTCTCGTGCTGCAGCGGGCCCTCTGGTTCGCACAGTGCATCTAATGGCTGCAGCACATGGCAAACAAATTGTTCTCATGTTTGTTTGCTTTATGCCGTTTTATCCAGATGAAGAAACAAACCACGCTTAACAGCTCACAGCCTGCAGCCAGTAACGTGACACTGTCGACCCGATGCTGGCAACAATTCACTGGTGTGTAAAATATTTGCATAGAGCAATGAGTGAAATCTTAGGCCGGGGCAGAGGCGATCACAGGCAGATAGACACCGTCTAGGGGTAACAATCTTAACACATAACGTGTCACACACGTGTCTGTTTCCTTCATGAAACCTGCAGCACTGCTGTGTTTTATCACGCACATAAAGTAGAGCCTCACGTGCGGCTTCTGTATGAAAAATCTATCACACTTTGTGAGCATTTAATCTGACACAAACGAGGCCCGCTTAATTAGTCACCGGTCACACTCACAGTGATACAAAATTAAGCACACAAATCTCTCAATCAGCAGCATTAAAACCCGTCTGAATCCATCAGACACGCCCGGTGCATCCGAGCATCACGGCGTGCTCGCGGACCACTAACACAGCTTTAAGAGGATAATCCCGTTGCGAGCGGTCTGTCTGCTACTCACGCTGTATGTGAATAAGCTGCTTTGGCATCTTGAACTCCCCGGGGTAGAGGGACTCGTAGTGCGTGATGTTGCGCTCTGCCTCGGGGACGGGGATGACCATGTTGTCCCGCTTCTCGCCGTATACCTGCTGCGCCGAGATGGCCCGCTGGAGATGGTGCTCCTGGAAGAGAGAGAGAGGGAGAGAGAGGAAACAGCTGTTAAGGACTTCAGCAGACTTTCCCTTCAGAAATCATTTTCTTGATTTAGTTGTATGCTGTTCTTTTCTCATCTGGAGACATGAACGTCTGATTTATCAACCAGCAGACAGAAACTATTTTCCATAAATATCACTTCATTACAAGGAGATGCATCGACAAAGAAGTGCACTGGTGTGTAATGGGACGGGAATAAAAGTGAGCGAGATTGATTTAGTTAGTGAAAAATAAAAATACTGCTGTTTCATCAAGAGTTTAATGAATTTGTCATTTGTTTCCTGATGAAGAGGATACAGGAATCTGGTCCCCTTCAGAGAGGACAAACAGCCAAAAACAACCAGATTACCAACATTTAAGTCTCAGGCTGAACAGTGTGGTCATCTCACATAAGAAGATTACAATCCCAAACTATCAGACCAGCAGGACAGTTTATTAGCACAATATGCTGCAGAAGCTTTGTGGAGAAATACAATGCAGCGCTGTAGTAGTTTCTGTAGAATCGGGCACATTTTTACTCAGTCTTGTCTCGGTCTCTGGATTTTATTTCAAGACTGGTCACGAGCAGATATCATCAGTTTCCCATGAATCACCTAATAATGTCTAATTTGTCCTGACACTATCATAATGAGATGAAAATATTTAATTTCAGGCGTAACTCGAGTTTCATTTTGACTTTGCAGCGGAGCGACGTTGGCGCACCGCTGAAGAGAAGAAAACAAATGACAAACAGATGACGAGAAACAAGATACGGAGCTAAAACACCTGTGTACGCTCCATCGAATCAAACTCAGAATTTTATAATGCAGCCCATTAAAAAGGGAAGACATTAACGTGAACTAGTTCAGTTTTAAAAACAACACAGCATCCTAAAGAAAGAAATACGCAGCAGTCTGTAAATCCTGAAATACGCTGACTGAGAAGGCTGGGAGGCCTCTCCTAAAGAGATCTGGAGAATATTAGCCACATATTAGCTTCCTAAGTAGGCTACAGTGTCTGGTCTTGGTCTTGACTTGGTCTCGGTTTAGGTGGTCTTGAGTACAACACTGATTCCACATTAAACTAATGATTAAAGGAAAAGAAACAAACTTTTTTATTGTCTTGTACATCATTCCTGCAGCATGTAAGCAGAATTATAGCCTGTCCATCAAAATGAATGCAAAAAGTGATGCAAACATCCAAAAATAAAGCATCACAAAACAGGATGTACCCTCCTCAGTCCTTTTCCTGATTATCTTCTAATTTTCAGAGATATATCTTCTCATCAGGCAAAACACAGTATGTTATGCCTACACACACACACACACACACACACACACACACACACACACACACACACACACACACACACACCAGCTGAAATGAGTCATCTGTAGAAGAAAGGTGTAAGATTTGGGGTGTTGAACGAGTATCTAGCGAGCGTATATCTGTGTCAATCCACTGAGCGCACACAGAGGTGACTCACAGGTGGAGTCGTGCTTCAAAGCATGCGCGCTCTCTGGCAAATACCCCCGCAACAGGTAACCCTACTATCACAACAGTGACTCATTGTTTTCGTTTCCCTGCAACTCCCGGCGAGAGCGAGTCACGAAGTTAGTCGAAAATCTGCGCTGCAAGTTTTACAAAGATGCCGCTGCGCCGTCTGAGTCATGGGATCAGAGATCAAACACCTGAAAGTTTCTCAGGCAAAACAAAAACACAAAAAATCTGGTGCTTTAACGAACTTCCACAAGCAAGAGGACGCTGGCAAATGAGTCACACGGTTTGACTCCTGAACTCGTACGTTATGTAATCTGATACAGATACAGCTTAAATGAGAATCCCACACAAACACACGTGAATGTGACTGAATAACATATTACTGATAGGACCAGAATATGAGCACAGACCTACTTTAACAACATCTACATCAAAGACACAGCAGCTTATTACGAATGCATGCTTTGCTGTGCAGCGCGGCCTTCTCTCAACGGTTGATGCAACAGATGGCCAATCCAGTCCGACTGACTGAGGCCCATCTTGCTCTAACAAGTTTTTTAACGGGGCTCCTACTCGTTTTGCACATTACACACGTTTTTTTTTTCCTTCACAGCCGCGGCTTCTTGTGGAATTTAAGATATGGGTCAGTGTTCGATGACATACCAATAAATGCGAGCACTAACCCAAACCATGTCTGCGCATGGCTAATATCATTAGACTCAAAACTCTTTCAAATTTTTAGACACTTCCACACTCGCGTGGGAGTTTTTAAGTGGCTCGAGCCTTAAGTATAATCCAAAGCCGTGAGGAGCTCTGCGTGGAGTAACAGGAGAACCACAGCAGAGCTGTGAGCTGGCATGAAAGGACACAGCATGTCTCCAGAGCTGAACCATCTGCCCCTGGTAAGCTTATCAACAAGCCCAGAAAGTTGTACACTTCACACGGCCGATGCACAAAGAAAAGCAGGACCGTTGTTGAGTTTAACCTCGAGGACTCGTGGGATTAAAGTAGAAGCGTTCACCTGAGAGGATTCAGGCAACATCCATCACTTGCTGCCTCCTTGTCGGTGGCTCTTAAATGAGTTTGGGATGTAAACACGTATAAAACAAATTGCCGTCTATTCAACTTCAGCTGGCGAGTGGCTCCACACACGATTTTGGCACGTTCACACATGCAGATCACAGGCTTTGGATGGCAACAAAACCGCTGTATTTGGCTTCAACTGTCCGGCCGAGCTTGTTTTAACTGTCACACAGCCTTGTTCACTGCCCACAAACACGCAACCGCCGTTTGGCAATTTCTCATGATCCTAAGTTTAACAACCCCTCGCTTAGCTGCTCTAAAACGGTCGGTGTAAAACTGCAGAGCCTGTGCTTCTCCGTCCCCAGATCTCAGCAACTTTAAAACTTAAAAAACAGAGCTCTGAACACACAATTGAGTTGCAATAGCATTCTTGCAATTCCCTCGGCTCTCAATTTAACAGCACTTTTTGCAGAGAGCACAGCGAAATCAATTTTATTTGGAGCATGCTGCCAGCCCTAACCAGCGACTGTAAGAAGAGGCGACTGTACATATGTGTGGAGTGGAGTGTCTTGATTCAGAGAGTCAAAATAGTGACTCCGGATAAGCACCGATCATATTTGCATTCCAATAACGAAGCCACCATGTTTTTAAAGTCTACATGTTAAGTACGTGTAGTACTTACAGCTCTAATGGCAAACAAACACTGGTAAGACGAGCACAGACCACCGCTGAATTAAGCTTTCTGCGGCTGTTGGTGTGACCTATGAACCAGTGCTTCACCAAGCAAGCTGCAGGCTTTACTCCCTCATGTAACTTATCAAACACTCTGTGAACTCCAACGTCTGACACGCCGATGACCCCCATGAGCTTTGTGAGTTAAGGTACCTGCAAAATAGTTGAGCATAAAAAAAATTTAAAAAATCCAATTAAACCCGAGCCTGGCCCAGACTGGCCTTTGCACGCTTGCTTCCGTGGAGGATATCAGTTTGGCAGATTGCAGCAGTGTAGCCTGAGCTGCCTCTGACCTAAAGATATCCTGATCTTTCGCAGCTGTGATCCTCACAACCGTGATTCACAGCCTGGGATTTCCTCTGCTGAGGAATTGTGTGAGTGGGGATAAAGGGCTTTTGTGAATGGCACATGGGAACGAGCAGACTGGGTTATTCTAGGAAATCTCGCAGCTGTCCGTTTTTTTATAAAAGCTTAAAGTTGACATATTACTACTTTATGTAAAAACCCACTTAAACATTTGTCCACGCTAAAGCACCGAGTATTCTTCTCAGACAAAATGCTCCATGTTCAAGGACACATACAAAACACGTTCTCTACTGCACTTATTTCAAACAAACTATGATCAAACTTGTTCTCTGTACACCAAATGTTCTGCGACTGAGGGAAGACTTCAGTGGCAGTGCTTCTCTCGAGCCCCCCGCGGCCGCAGATGCAGATGGAGTCGAGAGAAATGAAAATCTATTTCTCACAACGCCGCACGATCCTTCCATTAAATGTTCCTGAGAAAAATAGATGACTCAATAAAAAAAAAAAAAGTTGCCATGGCGACAAAAGCGCGGCCTCCAGCAGGTGTTTTCAGCTCGCGCCGACCACCAGAGGATCTGCTCTGTGCGTTAAGGTACGAACGGCGTCTAAAATCCACAAAGTGCTGCAGCGGGTGCGACCAAACAGACCGCTGACTTCTTTTCCCTCTAACAAAACTCGGGCAGAATAATACAACGAGGAAGCAAAAGATACAACGCGCTGAGCTCCTGAGCTACGCGACAGAAACAAGAGTGTGTGCATGTTTTGAGAATTGAGTCATTTTGTATCTTTCTTGCAGACTTGACAGAGACCGTAAAACCAGCCCTTTGTGACTCCTGACCAGCTTTAAGTCAACACAAATACAACAATTTCAGACACTCTGACGTAGTAATGGAACAAAATGTTCCTGCTGACCACTGACATGGCGATCCATGATCCAACTATCGCGTACTGCTTCCACAAACTGCAATGTAGCGGCGCAGGTGAACTGTTTAATGCAGCGTGTGCACGGATTATTAGAAATTCAAGTGCTATGTTACCAGTTCGACTGCAACTACTGATGGCACACAAATTGTGCTATTACACTTAATTATTTCTGGCAGTCACAGACAAACAAAGGCGCTCGTTTCAGTGATTAAAGTGAGCCATCAGCAGCAACACATGGCTTATCACTGACACCAGATGTATTCTTTCTATCACTAATATGCACGCAGCGACAAGGACCAAGCTTCCAACAGGTTCCACAAAGACTCTTCTTCCTATGTGTGCTCGCATGGCATCGCAAAGCGTGCTTACTCGCTTTTTAAATAGACACTCAGGCCAGCATGTGGCCGGTCAGTCAGTCAGTCAGTCAGTCAGTCAGTGAGCTGCGCACAGCCACGCTCCATTGTTGCTGGACAGGATGTGGGTCAGGGAGCTAAGCCATGCACAGCCTTGTAGTAAAACTGTCGTCTTTATCTCCTCTGTCACTCTGTTATGTAATGCCGCTGTGTGTATGTGTACAGTAGGTGGAGGGGAGGCAGGATTTCTGCTGACTTCGCGGGGCCCCTGAATGTGCTTTCCTCGTGTTTGAGTCTGCTGAGGCATCTTGGCGGCACAGAGGGGCTCTCCTGCTGTTGAGGTGATGGGAGAGAAATTCAGCAGAGAGAGCAGGAGGGGTAATAAACACCTTTGTCTACAACCAGCAATAACAACCGGCTATTAACTGACTGCAACACACTGTCAAACTAATTTAAACACAGTTTTGTTAAACAGTGTAGCCTCAAAAGTCTATTCTATAGTGTGGTTTGAAGTCACAGGCAATATCTGACCTCTATCCAACATGACAAACGGGTTACAGTGTTACGGCTTTACATAATCCGTCTACAGATACGATGCGGATCATTTCTATATTTAAACGTGAACCGAACGAGCGTGAAACATAACAAACTGATACACACGAGCATGAATGAACCGGGATGAAGTCATACTAATTCCACAGGTTAGCACACTAAAGCCAGCTTAAATATTATCCCAAAAAAACATTGCCTGATCAGCGCTTAGCTCAATCCAAGCATCCAGAGGGTTAAATAAAAATCTGAATTATACATTTCACATCCTACATAACAACTGTAAGCAAGCGTTTGATTATTTTAATCTCGTAGCATCTGCAGGCTCTCTGCGTAACATTAAAGGTCCAGTGTGTAGACTTTAGTTGCATCTAATCGTGTAGTCGCTGTATTGCAATCGCCTCAAAGATTCTTACTTTCAGGTGAGTATACATGCATGAAAACAGTTATGAATATTACATTACATGTCTGCCATATTCTGAAAATAAAGGCCACAAATATTACACACCGCACAGCTTTATTTATTTGGGACCCCTTCATCCTGTTGTATAATATACTGTGAATTCTCACTCTTATTACTGGGCATATACTTGCACATTTCTGCACTACAGCTCTTTGCAGAGAAGATATTGTATTATATTGTTTAATACTTGTTGCCAACTACACCAAGTCAACGCCAAAAATACTGATTCTCAGTTTACGCTTCAAAATAAAGTCACAACTGTTTACAAACCACACGCTGAAAGCACACCATGATTTTCATAATGTAGTGTCTACAGACACGATGCAAATCAATCCTATATTTAAATGTGAACTGAACGAGTGTAAAACGTAAGAACAAACTGATACACACGAGCGTGAATGAACCAGGATGAAGTCATACTACAGCCACAGGTTAGCACACTAAAGCCAGCTTAAATATTAAACTGTGTTCGCTCAGTCCAAGCATGCGGAGGGGTAAATAAAGTCTGAATTACACGTTTCACTGTTGCAGTTGTTATGCAGGACGTTTAACCTAAGTGTTTGATTATTATAACCTCAGTTCACATTACAAAATAAAAGTCACCAACTGTTTACAAACCACACATGATCTATTATAGTGCTTTTTAAGCCATTCTGCATGTGCAGCAATAAAAACACTTTAAATACCAAGCCTCCTCTCATTGCTAATATATACTAATAAAAACATGAATGAAGCATTGTGATCCATGCAGAACACATGCAGCCTCCATGGCTTTCCCCCCTCTCTCTCTCTCTGCCTTTATCCGCCAAGTGCAGCAGCACACATGTCGGTGCTGCCGGAGCTGTCAACACGCAACACCTAGCTGTCAAAGCCGGGGCTGAGTGAGGAGGGGAGCCGGGGAGGGTGGAGGGCTCACTGTCTCCCCCTGGCATTTGTTCACGGAAAGTACACAGCGTCCGAGGCCCGCTCCGCGCTCCCCTCTTTACCGAAGAGAAAGTCAACAAAATGGTGGAACAGAGACAAGTCACGTGACTTCTTTGTGCTTTCGGGTGCGATTTCAGGTGAAACAAACGGACACAACACGGCCCGCGAATAAAATACAACACCGACACACGCTAATAAACGACGCCCGGCGTCGTAATATTCGGTATTCGTCGAGTTCCCGCCGTGTGTGTGTGTAGCGAAAGGAGCCGTTATGGCGGCCATTTTGCTACAAGCTTGCTTGCGCAGGCGACATAAGTGGCGCCCCTCGATGTGAAAACACCGCCAAAGAGATCCGGTCGGGCGGCGATAAAAAATAAAAAAACATACCGATTCCTCCTCCTTTTCCATCCCGGTTGGCATCTGCGGCACTGCCCGGTTGATCGAGGCATATTCGTGCAGGTCAGGCAAATCCTCGCAGCGGAAGACGGGTAGAGGCTTACTAGCATCCAGCGCCCGTGCCCGAAACGACAGTTTACTCATTTTATTTTTTTATATTAAAAGATGCAGCATAAATCTATTCGATCTGCTCGGAATAACAGCAGCTCTGCCTCGAGTTCTCATGGATGAATCTGTTGACGGTCAGCCGGTTCGATTGAGAGGGAAAAGTCCGGTCCGTAAAAGCAGCGCGAACAGAGCCGGGGCAGGCCCGGGTCTCGGTCGCTCTCTGTCGGTCTCTTTTCTCCCTAGGCTCCGCTGTTCCTCCCCCGGTTCAATACGCCATGGCCAACATGGCGGACATTACAAACTCATGCAGCTCTCCGCTCCGCTCCGAGCGGCCCAACCCCCTCGATCACACAAACAGCCATTCCCACGCAGTTTCGCACGCGTGCGCGCTCGCGAGACCCTTGAGGTAAGGAGGAGGTGGTGGTGGAGGAGAAGGGAGGTGTACCGACCGACGGAGGGGGCAAGATGCTGAATGCTGATGAAGGGATGTGAACTTCCCGAGCTCGGGATGTTCTCATCCTGTAATACGCCAGGCTGCTGCTGACGTACGAAAACATATTCATTCTCCATGTTAGAATAAAAATAAATAAATAAACAGTGGAAACATAATAAAAAAAATAAAAACTGAACGCCTGTTTGTCGCATCACACCATTAAAATAGAACATTTCTGCAATTAAACACAATTACCACACACACACACTGTCAGACGGTTTTTAAACCTTGCAATGGTGCATTTAAATTTAAACTTTTATCATGTGTTTAAATTAATATGCAACCCAAAAATAGGACACACGCTCTTCACATCAGATCAATTGTTTTGTGAACATCGCCACCGTGTGGTACAAACACTAACGCACTATGAACCTCCACTAATTACAACTTTTCTGTTCATTTATAAGACAAATATAGAAAGAGTGGATAAACACTGCCATTCTTACAATTATGTCATCACTGTTGCCATACTCATACAGCCAGTTGTAGAAAACATATTTATTCCAGCACTATCACCAGTCCTTTATCCAGACTACAATGTCTATAGATAGATAAACAGTTATTTTTTGTGTTTTATGTCCATGTCTGCGCCTACCTGTCATGTTCCTTGTTAAACTGTATGTCTATACCTGTATGTACAATTGTGTACACACACACCTGGCCAATAATGTGATTCTGATATATTTTTAAACTATATAAAATGGTTGTGCAGGAAAATACCAATTTAGTGGCGCTCGATTCGTCATGAAGGTTAAATCTGGGGCAGCTTCACTTCCGACTGACTGATGGGGAGATCCGGGTATTCATCCTGGGCAGGACAGCTGATCTTCATGGATCTACAACCGAGTCCAGCTGCCCCAGATTTAACCTTCTTGAAGAAAGATGACCAGGATGACTGAGAACCTTCACAGAGAAGCTATATGATGTTAGAAAATGTAGTTAAAAGTTACATAATGTAGTGACATTTGAGTTGATTTGCTTCAGTTCTTTCTTGACTCTGCTGGAGAGCTGCAAACTGAAAATATGTCATGCATACAGACAATAATTTATAAAACTGAGATTGACAAAAAGGCAAAAACCTAAAAAAAACAAACATAAATGTACCATTGCTCATGTGTCTGGCCATTAAATAATAACAGTGGGCTATGTTTGTTGTCATAATATATGATGAAAGACTGAATGAAGATACACTCAGAGAGGCGACTGTTTAATTTGTCATGTGTAGCTTCGTCCTGGTGTGGCTTCGTTTTCTTGTTCGTAACTGTAAGATGCTTTCTGCTTTCGTGGCCCAAAAGCTTCAAGAGTGAGAAGTCCTGACGGGTCCTCCTGCATGTTACTGATGCACTGCAACTGTTATTCCCATTTGACCATCTGATACAGGAGACACGGCTTGCCGACCTTCCACAGCGCAGCGTTTATTCCACCCATATTAAATTCAAACCACTCTTGGTTGCCTCAAGAGTCACCAACTTCCAGAGCTGATCATTTCTGAAATGTGTTTGTTTGGCACAAATGATCATGCCACACTCTGAATGACATGGCATGTCCATTTTTAATATCTCGGCCAACGGCTACTGAACATCTCACTTGTGCTTGATGTTTGTTTGATTTGAACGTGACCCAGAAGAGCATCTTGCATAAAGAGTCTGATACTTTGGTCACTCTGCATATGATACTGAACACTGAGGTATACACACATAAGTGCAAGAGCTTGTTGGTTTGGATATAAAAGCTTAAAGCCTAGTTAATATGTCAAAAACTCAAAACCTCACTCGAGACAAACTTCGTCCTCGCAGGACTAGAGATGCTTCGAAGTATAATCTTTGCTTTTTCCATCTTCTTTTCACTGTAACCGTCTACACACACATTCAGTGTGCGTACGATGTCGGAACGCTCAGACCAGCTTCTAGTCAGATAAACCGATTACATAACATAAATCTGGGGCAGCGTGATGGTTGTAGATCCGTGAAGACGTTTCGCCTCTCATCCAAGAAGCTTCACTTCTGACTTGACTGATGGGGAGACCCGAGTATTCATCCTGGGCAGGATCGTTGATCTTCACGGATCTACAACCGAGTCCAGCTGCCCCAGATTTAACCTTCTTGAAGAAAGATGACCAGGATGACTGATAACCTTCACACAGAAGCTCCATGATGTTGGAAAATGTTGTGAAAAGTTACATATTTCTGATTGACAAGAAAAAAAAAAGTCCAAAGAAGAAGCACTCTTTAACTGTCTACACACATTCAGTGTGCGTACGATGTCGGAGTGCTCAAACACTCGACAGGCGAGCTTGTAGGCAGATAAACTGATTAGATATAATCATCATCGCAACACAGTCTGTGGGTAAAGTTTGGCACTGAAGCAGGTTTGCACGTGCAGATAACTGCGTATACGGATATAACAGAGCTCTGACCTTGGCTCACATACACGACATGTATGTTATTAAAACACATCTTAATGTCTAAGTAGAGTAGAGAAAGATAGGAAATGTAAATAACCTGCAGGCACAGCGGGTGAGCGAACGATAGAGACGTAGGAGGCTGACATGGTGATCATCATCCGTTTGGGAGCGATCGGCTGGCGCCTGTGGTCCATGACGAGGACCTGTGAGACAAACAGAGGCAAACAAACGTCATTAACAGAGAAAAACACACATTTAAGATGATTTACTGGCTGCATTTGTCGTTCTTTTCGTCTCTGCTGGGCATGAACTGGAATATGTGGTGATCACTGGGGAGGAAATCACACACACACAAGCATTCTCAAGTTCACATTTGCTCTTAATGAATTCAAATGACGGTGTGCATGTGTTATAATCGGACTGTGCTGTAATGTAGAGCAAGTTTTTGGTGCTACACAACATGACAAGAGTGCACATTAGTGCAACCCCCACCTCATATATATTTTTATATGGAAGAGTGGAGGACACGACAGAGGAAAAAAGAGAAAGTCACAAATCGTCGACAGGCAGGCATGCATCGCTTACGAAGCCGATTACAAAGCAGTTTTACCGGAGAGGAGGAGGGGAGGTGGAGGCTTGTGAGCCCCGGAGATCAGACACAGCGGCACCGAGGCTAGCTGACAGACAGGCTGCTAACGGCTTTAGCTTAGCCTCGGTTACCCTGACCCTGCGCCATTTACCAGCCACACACACACACACACACAACTCAAAACTAACTTGTCCGCCCACGGGAAAGGAGTCACTTTCGGCTCCCCCATGAGAGGAGAACACAGGAGGGGGGACTAGCTTTTTTAAAGCCGGAGTTGTAACTTACCTGCTGCTAGCAAATCCACAGGGGAGGATGATGATGATGATGATGGCCCCGAATGCTAACGCTGGTTAGCAGTTAGCTCCCCTCTCTCAGGACGCCTCAGAGGGGTTTTTTTTCTCTAAATATATATATATTTTATCATAATTTAAAAAGTGACGTTAACTCGCTGTGAGAGAGAGGAAAGAAGCTGGAGCTTGGAGAAAGTGTTACCCTGTCGATGGCGGTAAATAAACTTGTGATAGTTCGACCAAAAAAAAAAAAATCCAAAACTGACCACCGAGCCACTTTGCAGGCGGATTGTGATTGGAGGATGAAAGCCACCAATCACCTGTGGAGAGCTCAGGGAGGATGAGCTCATTGGCCCCCCCCTCTCCCGCCTAAGAATAATAATAATAATAATAATAACAATAATTATAATACTGATGATTTTATTGCAGTTTTCTATGCAAATGATGCGTTCAAGGACCTAGAATAAAACACACAAATACAAACACACTGTGTCACTAATTTTTTTTAATCCACTCACAAACTCACAAGTGATGAGATGCCACAGCTACAGTGTTTTTCCAACATGGTTGCAGTGTTTGTTATGTAACTGTCTCTCCAGGGCTGCATGGTCACCCCCCTCCCTCCTTCCCTCCTTCCCTCCCTCCTTCCCTCCCTCACATCTCTGCCCCCTTTCACACAAGCCTTGTCGCAGGGCTGCCTTACATTTTCACCGCACATTTCTTTTTTTTATTTTTATGTCCAAACACAGAAAGAGAATGCTGCATAGTGGAAAGCATATGGAGTCATTTTCTCTGATGCTCCACCACTACCACCACCACTACTAACCACCTCCCACTTGCTGTTAAAGCTGCATGCACGCCTGCCCAGTGACTCTGGGAGTGGAGGAGGAGGAGGCATCGCTATGATTAATATTGCTTTGCTCAACTCTCCTCAAGCAAGGTCATCAGCAGCCATCTGTAGGCAGTGGAAAAAACCCTAATATCCATTTAGATCCGAACATCCCATTGTTTCTCTGTGCGCTTACACGATTCAGCCCAGTGCACTGGCAAAGTGGCTGGCATGCACGTATACACTGGCTTCTCTTTTAAAGTTGTACACTACATTGCACCATATCGAGCCTGCAGTGTTCTGTGTGATGAATTCACACGGGTGACTGTTGGAATACAAAAAAGCACCACGAAGTCTGGGTTTCATGTTTGTGACCAAAATAGCATCATCTCTGACTATGGCGAGCAGTAAATGAACGTGAAGCTGCTTCATCATATCCAGACATGACAATTGCATCTCCTCTCATCTAGAGGGCAGTGAAGTCCCACGTAAAGACTTTTTGTGTTTGCACTGGGATTACAATGCAGAATGAAGAGTGCTCACCTCACTATATCTTGCCTTCTGAGACCCAAGTTACACACCGTGTACGGGAGACTTTTCTTGCATATGCCTTACAAAATATTACACTATGTGTAATTAGCTTTGGTGTATTTTGAGAATCTGAGGGCATAAACTTTGCATGTATCACACAGACAACCAACCATGTATAGGAAGCAGTATAAGTGTGTGTGTGTGTGTGTGGGGGGGGGGTACTGTTTGAGTGTGTGCGTGCAGTGCATGCAGGGGAAGGGAAGAGTTGGAGACTGGCAGTCCGGGGTTGCATATTAAGATCAAGGGGGAGGAAGTCAGACATCCACATGCACCGCCCACCCACCCCCTCCTCCATGGACAAACAAGTTGAACCAATCGCTGACAACAGTTGAGATGAAGGATGTTGTTTCATTGTGCTTTACAGCAGGGGTCCTGATCAAAAAGTAGATCTCTCTTTCAGCGTTTGCTCTCACTGTTCTTTATATTTCGGGTTGACAGTTGTTGTGATGGCACTCTTGTAGATGGGGTTGTCCCTCTGCAACACATTAGAAACAAGTGTCATCCTATGTGGTTATTCATAGACATTAATTTTGCGTCACGTTAGTACTGATACATTGAAGGCGTGGATGATTAAACTTGTATATATGTGGTCCCTTTTTTTAAAAAAATCTGTCATTGCCACGTCCTTTATATTTTTCTTCTGTACCATATTTACAAGAATGCTCTTGTTTTACAGTGTTAGTTGTCAAAATGTCCCTGCAGCAATGTCACCAAGACCAATTCCTACATTTATTGTACAGACTCTTGACAGACACACAGGCACCGTCAGAACAGGTTTGTTCGGGCAGGGCTCACCCTGTTCCAGCGTCTTTGCTCCAGCTCTCTCTGGAAGTGGGCAAACTCCCTGCGGTCATGGATGCTGGTAAGTAGTTTCCATAGCAGCAACAAAACCACACCCAGCAGCACCACAACAGAGGCTGATAGCACTGCGGTTATCAGGATCACATTTGGACCTGACGGGCATTCTTGAAAGACAGAGGAGGCTTCCTTATCAGAATGTATTACAGGTGAAATTAATAGGCTCAGAAGCACTATTTTAATCCACTTTATTGAAAAAAGTGGATTAAAATACACAGCCCACTCAAAGTAGTATTAGTGCTCTGCACATTATATGCTAATAAATGAAAATGGTGGTGACATAGAGAATCCTGTCTGCCTACCTCGTTCAAGAGCTACATGCACATGGACAGAATCTTCTTTTTGTCCAGTCCTCAGCAAGAAGTACACTCTGCAGCCCTCTGCATCCACTTCCATGCACCTGTGAAGGCCTTGAGAGGGAGGAACTGTCGCTAACACACCAGCCTGATCCACTAGAGTGAGGTTCAGGTGCACACACCTTGTCTCACACTCTTTGGGATTCAATCCCAGTGAGAATACCCTGCACAAGATGCATTCTCTGTGGAAAAGAAGAACCGTCGGTGCAATCAGAACTCAAGCAGTGTTCAGAAGCGAAGGCAATTTTCTCTACCTTCACAATGTACTGTGACATCTGTTATATAAACTACATGTTTGCTGGGAGGCTAATCTAAAAATGAGCAAAGATGTGGATCATTGGTGGACTTGACGCAGGCTGAATGATGCTTAGGTGCTCAAAGAAGCCATCTTTAACAGCATCCACCTGTCAATCAAAGCGTCCACGCTCTTAATCCTGCATAACTTTAAGCCTTAATATAATCTGAACAGGTGAGTTGTATATAAATTCACCCTCAGTACAGTTGTCATGAACGGGGAAATTAGCTACAGAGACCAAAACTGTTTTTTGTACCAGGCTGTAAACATGTTTATTTCTGCTGTGAAGTTGGACATTTGAACATGGGGACTTACGGAGACTGACTCACTTGTGGAGCCAGCCTCAAGTGGACGTTTGAGGAACTGCAGTTTTTGGCTTCACTTCACAGTCACAGACGTTGCAGCTTGGTAATAACGCCATAGTAAGCTAACGTTAGATAATAAGCAATATGAACAACGCTAGCTGTGAAAAGTTAAATAACTAACTTAAGGATGAAAAACACTGTAAGGTGAGAAGTTTGGAGGCAAAGGTAGCTTTACTATGGATGACAGGAAGGAAAGTGCAGTTCATACACATTTTACTTCATTGTACAACTAGAGAATAGATATATCTCTTGTATCTTTTTGTCCTTAAATATCAAGTAAACACCAGAAAACTTCTATACTCCACTTGAAATTTCACTTCATTTTCAAGAACCACAAAGATCACGGTACCTGTGCAGGGTGCACACGCTGGGGCAGGAAGAGCAAAGCTCACAAGTCGGGCCTTGGAAGCGGTCATGACAAATGCAGGTGCCACAGTGACAGTCCCCTCTGCCTGCACAAATCTGTTTATCCTGAGAAAGACAAGACTCCAAGCTGAGAGGGCACTCACATGCCCGACCACGGTATGCTGGTAGGCACATGCACACCCCGCAGACACACCTGCCGTTTCCTGGCATAGTAAAGAGTTTTATATCAAAATGAGGTGTAATCACATTGGAATATTTGACACATATTATTTCTAAGTGGTTGTTATGTGTTACCTCCACACTGCAGTCCTTTATATTGATCACAGCTGAAGTCACTGCATTCACAGAACTGCCCGTAGTAAGCATGGTTGTGCTTTTTGCGACAAACACACTTCCCACAAACACACTCCCCGCGTCCGCTGCACACTTCTGACGCGTTATCGTGGCGGCAAAGGTACGAGTCGACTGCAGCGCTCGACTCTGCTCGATCGCATTCGCACAATGTTCCGACTCTCCCCTCTTTACACCTGCAACACAGAAAACAATTGCTTGGTTTCTTTCCCAAATAACCTGAAATTAATGTTAGCAAAATTGAAGCCATCGAGCTACTTCACCTACCTGCATGTGCCACACTCCAGTGTGCCGTTGCCATGGCTACATGAAGGGCTGTGTGGGACCACGTCTTTTTGACATGAGCATTCGCATATGGGACTCAGCAGGACCTCAACCTCTTCACTATAGCCCTGGGGCTTGATAATGACACGCTGTGGCCTTTGTGAAGCAGTCGCACACGGAGGTGCCGTAATGCTTACATTAAAGCTCACCTAGAGGGGAGGTGAGAATTTCTTGAGCACAATCATGATGCTCCACTAATGAGGTAATCATAATTAGCATTACCTTCAATGGCCACACGCTAGCAGCAGCAAACCCACACGAATACACACCTTGTCGCCAATGGAGATGTTGGAGCACTTCCTCCCCTGTTCGCCGTGCCTCGGTTTGTGGTCCTTACAGTGTGAAGTGTAGGAGATGCGATAGCCTGGCGGTAGCTTGCTGTTCTCCATAACAACCTCGGAGGTCAGTGCCTGCAGTCAATAGAGCAGTTAACCCCTTAAAGATGAGGAGGTGTCAGCAGGCTGCACACATGAGGCTAATGACCTTTGTGGGAAGGGAGTTTCTGCCTCACTTAGATTGTACGCTTCGACTATTATCTGCAAGATGTTGTGGGAGTTGTTGGAAAGCATTCCGACTGCACATTTTGGGAAGATGCTTCTCAGGCCCTGCAGCAACAGCAAAGCAACAGTATGCTCAACATAGATGAATGAATATGTGCTCATTGTCAGTCCGCCAGCTGATTTATATGCTACTCTCTCTAGTAAACCTCTCTGTTATGGTGGCAGAGACAAACTAAATGTGATGTTAAAGCGTTGCAGACTTGAATTGGTCACGGTTGGAAATCACCCCATTTGATGAATGAAGGTTGTCCATGGGAGAGTGTTTGAGTTCTAATACAAAACCTGACAAAAAAAACCAAACAACTTAAATGTTGCACTTTTGATTGACGTCCACGCAGATGTTACACGTGAAGTCTGATCTGAGAAAGTTTTGAGAAAGTTTTCTCTGAACTGTTGTCCAAAAACTATTAAAAACACATCACCATTGTGCTGGATGACATGTTTCTTCATTACAATGCACTCCAACAATGTAGTTTATTGTGAATCAATCCTACATATACATACATGTTTATTGGTATGCGCCAATTCTTTGTACTATATGTTCCTTTAAATTCTGATTCTAGTGTTGAACATCATGTTTTTACAGTAGTCCAGATAGGACCTTCATGTTCACAAGAACCCTAGTTTCTCCTTCATATTAGTATGGAGAGGGTGAGGCAAGGAGGTCAGCAACGACATTGTTACATGACACTCAATTCTACACACTGGTCCTTTAACCTTTTATGTAACGTTACGTAAGGCCTTGCCAGTTTTAAGTTTCAGACTTGATGTGCATGCATAGAATTTTCTCTATTATAATCAGGTTAAATAAATACTTATTTACATATTGGAAGCCGATGCAAAGAGTACAGTTCAGATGCAGCGTTATATATGTAGTGAAACGGAAGGGAGACTTGTGAATTTAGTATATTTCTTGCCTATGTCACCACCATAAAAGTGGCTAAAAGGTGAAATCCTTTCCATACACTACAACAGATGTAACTGTGGTGCCCACAACTGTGATGTCCCTGGACCAGTATATCGAAAACAATGTATGCATTTCTGAATAAAAGGTTGAATATTGAATGAATAGAGACTCTGCTGTACCTCATACAAATGTGTGACTTCTTCTGTGACAGCAAAGATGATCTGGATGTTCTTCTGTCTCAATGTTTCGGCGATGTGACCCACAGAGGGATAGTCCTGACGGAGCCGATTCAGTTGCAGATGCAAAATGCAACGCATAACACTCAGGTGAGAATACATATATATGTATAATCAGTAGTTAAGCACACTCGCCCTCTTCCCTCCCTTCATCGCTGTCTTCCCCCTTTCCCTCCCATCTAACAACTCCTTCAAAAGCTCATTTCATTCACTCTCCCTTGCAGACTTTCCATTTCCTCCAAATAGACAAATAAGTACCATTCAGAGAGAAGCAACACCGGCGTCTCGCACATCCATTTTCAGCCTTGGGCGGTCATTTATCCGGACCGAAATAGATTTATAATGTAGCTATATTCACTCCACCTGTCAGCTACCTGGACTGCAATGAGGTCAAGCCACATAACACTGTCATGAACCTAACGAGAGGGGCATATGGATGTTTAACATAAGTGGACAAAGACATACACTCACAAGCCAATAAATCAACACACGTTCAAGTGCCACCCACCTAGCCGTCTATACACAAACACTGTAAGATTAAGAGATGAAAGCTTTGGTTTGGATTACTCCACAAACGCTCCAGCTGTTTCCCATCAGGGTGCGCCTGTCAGCATCTTCTTTAACCAGGGAACTGTGCTGTTGATTCTGACCTTTAAATCACTGTCTTTGACTTCTGTCTGCAGCAGCCTGGACCTCTATTTCACCGCTAGGATTGCAGACGGGAATCAATTTAGCACGCGCCCACAATATCTGGTCCATAGCATAAACACTGCTCCTTGGGACCACAGCTACCCCTCCCAATGCATGCTACAAACAGAGTGAAAACATACACATATTGCTGTGATGGCTTGCTCTGCTGAACTAAAGCTTTGGTCTGTGAATATAAGAATAAGATATCATTCATTTTCCACAGGGGAGAAGATCTTAAAAACAAACTGACAGACAAATGAGGTGAAAGTGTTACCAAACAGGTTTCTGTCCAACTAATAAGTGGAAGTATGATATATTTTCTCCTTTTAGCTTTCGTTTGGTCTCTATTAACTCCTCAGAAAACTTTCCTGACCTTTAGCTGCTTGATGTTCAACTCTTTTTTTTTTTAAGTTAGCTAGTTGGTCTGCTGTTTGGTGCTTAATATGTGGCATATTGGGTATTTCAAAGGTCCTCAGCTGAAAATAGCTGTCTGCTGTAAAAACCTAACCATGCAGTAAATGTGCCATAAAACAAAGACGATGAACTAAACACACGGCTGGGTATTGAACCTCAATACTTGGTGCTGTCTGAAATATGAAATCTGTTATAGATACTTGTTCACATATTCTTTCATCAGATATTGACTGATTTTTATTAATAAGTTCGCCAACTTTAGGCTTATGACTTCTTTGTTAAGCGCTTTATAGAAAAACAAGTAAGGTATCAAGAAGAAAGGTATCGGTATTGCTCCCACAACCCAGATACAGTAGACTGGCAATGAAATCAAAAGATTTTGAATACTATAGCTGGCTTGGCAGTGTAGTTAGCCTAACTTTCTAGCAATAAGTAGTTTGATACCATGGTGATAGTTTTCTACAAAACTTTAAAAACATCAAAGCTTAATACCAAACCTGGGAATTTCCTTTGGTGTACACATTTTTATGCAAGTGACACTTTCCATCATTAGGAAGTACAATGCCGCCTAGTTTGCCATCTCCGGCAAAGTGGAAGTCGGCGTCAGTAGAAAACACCAGCAGACGGGTCACATTCCTCCAGCCGATCTGCTCCTGCAAGTGAAGAACATCAAATAAAGTCAATGAACTGCCAATCGGCAGCAAATAGAGCACCATGGCTTTGGGAAAATAATTACTTTTCTGCTTTTGCATGTAATCAAATGACTGCAGTGCTTTATGCCTCCCTGCTTAATTCAAATCAGTCATTATAATATTATTTAAGTCAATTTTTCATTTTTTGAAACTCATAATGAGTTTAAAACTCCTAAAACTGGCTGGTGCAGTTTCCCAAAGGAAGCTTAGTATTCTGAAACACTCCTCTCATCTATTGTCTGCAGTCTTTCCACTTCCTCCACATAACGCCCACTTAAACAAAAACAACAATCTCTATATTCCAGTCCTGCTCCCTGCTGGGCTTCCTTGCATTACCTCACACACGGCGGCCTGCATCAAGGCATCCAGCCCCCCTTCTGGTAAATCCAGGTTACCGGAGATCCGCTGCCTCCCCACCAGCTCCGTGAAGAGGCTCCCGTTGGCTGTGAGGCTCAGGACGTGGTGGTAAGTGAAAGGAGGGATGCATGGAAAAGGCTCCGTCCTCTTACAGGGGTTCTTGAGCATGTCCTTCGCAGTGCTGATGTACGGCATCACCGTCTTGTCCACGAATGCGCCAAAGCCTTTTGGAGTTGGAATGAATGGAGGGGAGTAAGAAGTAGCGTAAAGTTTTGAGAAGTGATTTTGTGACTGAAGGGTGGAAAGTGAATAACTAATGCTCTCCCTTCTCTCAAAAGCTACCATTTGTCCTTGAGCAAAGCACTTAATCCCCAATCGCTCCAGTGGTGCTGCTCAGTGGCCAGTAGTAAGATTATGATTGTACCGGGCAGCTCCCAGGTGTGTAACTGTGTGAATGTGACACAAGGGTATACCATAAAAAGATGTATTGAGGTATAAAAAGTTAAGAAAAACGATGTTAGCCTACATTTCAGGTTAGAAGGAAATTGAAACTGAGGCAGACAGACCCATTCTGAAGTCACTAGTCATGTTCCTCATCTCTTCCATGAGGTCAGCTCCCAACTTCTTGACATTGGGCAGGTCATCCTCCATGGAGAAGGACAGATCCATCAGGTAGTACAGGTCTATGGGGTAGTCCTCCACACGTTTGAACTTCACCTCAAAGGTCTGCGGTTCACCTATCAAATTGGAAAAGCCGTCATACTTTTGGAAGCATGAATCTGCAATCTTAATTGCAGATGTTATTTGGAGGTGTTATATTGACTTGATGAGGCGTTTGTACAGTTACACACAAATCACATACAGTGAGCTTCTTCAGTCTGATCCTGACATTTGTTTAAAGTCTGTATTGTTAAATTAGATGAGATGCACTTGCTCAGTTTCGCCCAATTCCCATATAGCTATGGGTTCATGATTATGCATTGTGATGCCATAGACACTCAACAATTAAGACAAGAAGTTATGTTTGACATAACTTCAGACTACTCCACATACTTAAAGATGTCTGCCCTTTGGCATTTATTAGTTTCTGGCTCTGGGAACGTGGGAAAACAGTAAAACCCCCCCCAAACTACTGCATGCCTGAATGTCTGACGATTCTATGTGATCTCCTATTGATAACTAATGTCATATTTCTACACTTCCATTCACCAAGCCTTCCCCGAAACAGTTTGAAGCCCTTCCCTGGGGAAGTCCCCCTCTGCCTTTGAAAACCTGTGAGTGAGAATATCTAAAATGTGGAAAGAAATTAAATATTTAGGAATTTCTTTTCATGGTTTGGTCTCATGTATTTCTATAGATATGATGCTGCATAATACCACTGAGCTACATGACAGAGGCCAGATTTAAACTAAAATCCATGTGTCATGATGAAATATTCCATGATGACTGTGCTTTTTATCTATACCAGCAGAACATTTTCCCAACAAAGTCATTTTGCAATCAGGACCTTTGCTTCATGTGCCATTGCCAAAAATTCTGACAGTGTCCTCCACTTTCACCGAGGCCTGGAGTAAATCTCATCACAATCACGATAACAGGACTTTTGATTTCCTGGGGCAGACGTCTGTGATCTGAATATGGATGACATCTCCTTGATGAAAAAAAAAAAAAAAACACTGTGTGGAAAATAGTGTCATTGTGTTACCATCTAGCCGAAAGGTGGTTTATACATCACCCACCTGGCCTGAGGTGCAGCAGGACAGACTGAGGCTGGAGTTGTGTGACCCGTCTGAGCTGCTGCTGGCGTCTTTGTTCTTTAGGTTGCAAGGTGATCTTCCGGTTCTTTAGAAGGACAGTGGAACCTCTGGGGTCTTCCAGGCGATCAAAAGGACAGCCCCTCCTCAGCAGAGTCCTGGCAGTGTCACAGCGCTCCCATACGTGCTGGCCCACTTTGAGAAAATTCTTGACACAGGTTTAAGGTGAGTTCAACCCCTTATATAAACTCTCACTCAAAGAAAAACAGCTATAGCGAGAAACAGTTTGCATAAATAAATATCACTGCTGTAGTTAAGGTTAATAATATTGATAGGGTGTGAATGTGACAATGAAAAGCAGAATGCTTTTCTATTTTCTTTCAATATTCTTTCTCTCATATATAATGTCACATTTCAACATTTACTTGGAACAACATACAGCAAGAGTGTTGAACACAACATGTAAATAACAGCAAATGAAGTGTCAGTTATAGTTTAAATCATTTCTATTATATGGTCTCAACATATGTTACTGTGTATGTAATGTAACATCTCTCTGTATACCACCAATCAGCCATAACATTATGACCACATGTCTGATAATGTGTAGGTCCCCCTTTTGTCACCAAAACAGCCCTGACCCGTCGAGGAATGGACTTCACTAGACCTCTGAAGGTGTGCTGTGGTATCTGGCACCAAGACATCAGCAGCAGATCCAACTTAAGTCCTGTAAGTTGAGAGGTGGGATCTCTCGGTCCAGAACATCACACAGATGCTCTAAGTCAGGTCAACACAATGGCAAGTCAACGACTTGAACTTATTGGTGTGTTCAATCGCCAAGCCATCACAGTTTGGCCTTCGTCTTTGTCCATTTTTCCTGCTTCTAACACCTTGAGAGCAAAATGTTCGATGCTGCCTAATATATCATACCCACTGGCAGGTGCCACGATAGCAAAGTAATGTTGTTATTCACTTCACCTGTCAGTGGTCAGAATGTTATGGCTGATTGGTACCTTTTATAGTAGCTTAAAAACTGTTCATTGGCATAGTAGGAAAGCTTACGAAA
The DNA here is from genome assembly GCA_036365135.1 of Miichthys miiuy. Taxonomy (NCBI): domain Eukaryota; kingdom Metazoa; phylum Chordata; class Actinopteri; family Sciaenidae; genus Miichthys; species Miichthys miiuy. Next base: position 2,922,278 of record CM071618.1, read on the forward strand.
CAGCATTTAGTCAATGATAAGAAACAAATAACTTTTAAACTCTCCATTGCTAACTTTCTAAAGTAAATATATTTTCCTAATCTATAGGTCAAATTCAACAAATGGCCCTTTAAACAAATAATGAATTCACAAAAAAATCCATAGCTTTTTCACTCTGATAAAGAAACTGAACTTGTGCACTGAGGAACTTCCTCATGGTCCCAAACAGTGCACAGGGTAGCGTTAACAGTGTTCCCTTCGAAGAAGAAGGCAGAGTGTGTTTCCGAGGTCACTCACCTCCTCAGCACACCAAGCACAGTGAGACCCTGCTGCCAGACACTCTCCACAGCTCCTGACCCCACGACTTTGGCATTCGTGATCTGAATGATCTGTGGGTGGAACAGAAACCAGCAAAAAGTTATACTTTTCCACCGCATAAATGTGCTATATCATATTTGTGCAGGTGAAGTTTTGCTTTTCACATCCTGGTTTTGTATGTAAGAGTTCACTTTTTGGAGCCAAGGGAGGTTACTTCAGTTTAGATCAGTTTTCCTCTAATTTTTTCTTCCTAAACCGTGCAATTGAAATGCAAAAAAAAAACAAAAAACCCACACACCTATCAATCATTAATATCCATTTTTGTTGTCAGTTGCCTTGAAACGGCGCCGACGATGTACCGTACATCTTGTACTTGAAATCAAAACCTCAGAAATTCCATTTGAAGGCAGCCTGTGATCTGAATTTTACTGCTGGAAGTCTGGAGGCCAACCAGCCACACTGGACATCCGTACACAGATTTTAAGAAATAAACAACCACTATTGTATGATTCTTCCAATCCTTTTTTAGGGCCACATGATAGCCACAAATTGATAGTCAGTCTTTGGATATTATGGATATTAGTGCTATCTTCATAAATATAGTAGGAGGAGGGTGTCCTGTCAGAATACATCAACTAGCTATGATGGTTCACAAATTGAGATCACGTTTTCTTCCAATCGTCTATGAGTTATATCATCCGATACACTCTCCAATTGGGTATTGGCTGTATATCGATATTGGGTATTAATGGGGAAGGGAGAAGACTACAATACACACATGCAGTTATGCTCTAAGTACTTATGTACAAGAGTGTTTAACTACCAAGGATGACTTCATAAGTAAGTTTCTTTTTGGAAGTATATAGCAAATGACAGGATAATTGAGACGTGAATTGTACTGCATGAGTTGTGTGCAAAGTCTTCAGGAATTCAAGACAACACAGGGTGACTGAGTAATTGATGCAAATCATTTCAGGGATGAAGCGCTCCTTTAGGTTAGTTAGCATGCGACAATGACACCAACACCGGACTGCTGACAGCGCTGTCAGGCAAAGAGTCAGTGACAGTGGACGGCAGCAGAGGAGGTCCTACCACCACCTTCTTCTTCTTCTTGTGGTCATTTTGAGACTTGGTTTGCAAAGATTACAATCATTATGAGTCGTCCTCTTGCATGCACCATGCAGACACCACCCCGGTGTATTTTCACCATGTGAGAATGCATTTGACATAGACAATCTCCTGTTTTTGTGGTGCATGGGTGATACCTGATTCTCTGGACGTTGTATGTGAAAATGGCTCAACCCAGCTGTGGCTTGGCTCCCAATCCCAATCTCACGATTGCTAATTAATATGCAGCCAATGAATCTAATCTCAAACTGGCCGGTTTTGGATATTACATCTATGTTACTAGGCCACAAAGCTGCTTTCAAGGAACACCCAGGACTTCTTGCTGCTTGAGGTGAAATCATCATTAACTTTATGTAACTTTCCTACACAAAATCATCTGTTTGTCAGTTCACAGGTTACATTTGGTTTGTTCCATCCGTCTATTCCCCCAGTAAACCTATCCCAGCTGACTAGGGGGAGGGCGAGAGGCAGAGTACACCCTGGGCAAGTCACCAGTTCATCACAGGTGTTTAAATCATATATACTGTAGCTTATATAAAAAAAACAAAATGCATAATGAATCCAACGTGCTTCACAGAAGTGAATACACGTCCACATGCTGTCCCATCATCTCTGAGACTGCACTGCATTTAAAACAGAGCCGCTCAGCCCGAGCGGATGACAAGCTCGAATTTGCAGTGGTAAACAACTGGTGGGATTCAGGCTACAATCTAAATGAGAGTTTCTGAGTAGGAAGAATAATGAGACACTTTACTTTTATTGCATCCTCAATGAGAAAAGTATTGACCCACCTCGTGTTCCTGTGGCGTTGTATCTGCAGCACAATAACAGGACAGCGGCAAATAGCAGGCTCATCTTGAAAAAAAAAGGAAAGCAATTTACTGACTAAAAAGGTAGACAATTCTTTCCTCTCAAATCATTAAGGTGGAATGGAGTTGTAATTGCTGTTTAAGGAAAATAATCTCTACACCGAGCAGGTCACAAAAGACTCCAATATTTGATCTGCTGGGTGTTTGGTTTATACAATAGAAATAAGAAGAACTCACTGTGACTGATTCAACTGTGTGAAGACACACATGAAGGGAGGGACCAGATGGTTCCTCTATACATCCTGTATAGCACATGAGCCAGGGGACTTCACCACCACTCCCTCCCTCTGTTATCCTGTTTCTTATGGCAGCCACAAGTGGATCTGCCAAGCTTATGTTTCAGGGTCCTGGGCAGCAAATGATCTCTTCAAGTAAGGCCAAAGATAAAGAGAATAAGTCCCCGGTTTTTCTGCTGAGAGAAGCTGAAGAAAAGAAAAAGACACTTTGTTCGTATTGTTAGAGAGCAAACGCTATCTCATACACTCTGCTTTCTCAACTGTTTAGCTTTGCTGACCACTGTATGAGATTAAAAAAAAAGACCCAACTAAATGAGTTTTGAAGATGCATTTTCTGCACCTATGCAGAAGCTTCCCCTTCTTCTAGCAAGAGCTTTTAAACCTCACAGTCAGATCCACTTTCCTGCAGCACCAGGTAGACGAGCCAAACAAATAATATGAGAGCTAATGGCAGACTTATTTGCATCCATCTGGTGGGATTGCAGCTTTATCCCACAGAGGAGTCAGTTACCGGGGCTATGTGGAGAATAAACTGCCCAGCGATCACATTGCAGCACAGACTGAAATAACAAAAGGATTATCTGCAGCACTCTATTTAAGACTGGAAGTAAATATGCTGTGTGTTTCTTCTGGATCAAGCAGCTTTCTCTGCAGCCTCAAAACAAAGTATAACTGCAGAAGACGATGGAATTAGTCCGTGTGCAGAAATGAGATGGACAATACATTGAAGCGACATTTGGTTTGTTATTCCTTTTTAAAAGATAATGGCAACAAAACTGGAATGATAATAGTTATGGGAAGAAAAAAAAGCCCACTTTCCATTACTGCTGACTTCTGTTTGGTTTAATTCAATTGACATTTCGTTATCAGTCTGCAAGTGGAATTTTGTTTGCAGACAGACTTTCAAATAAAAATGCATAACAAATCACCTTCTTCCTCCACTATGCAGTCAAACATCATTTGATAATAGCAGATATGAAGTCGACTGCACAACACAATTCAAACAATTCAGTAAAAAATATAAAGTTTTCGTCATTCTACGTGGAAAAAAAAAGTTAGTGCGACTTATTTCAAAGCAGAATATGGAGCTCTCGTCAAAGCGCAAAGACAGCAGACCATGCACCGTTAACTCCGGCAATTTAAGCAGATTTCCTCTTTGCCCACTAACATCCCACTTTCAGTACATTGCTCTCTCTGTATTTCTGCTTGCTGACACGTTACTTCCAAAAAATGCACCAGCAGTTCTCATCCCCTTCCCAAAGGGACATTGATCTCAGGTCACTGACGATGGGCAGCCATTGAAAAGCATTAACAACTCTCCAATGCTCCCTGCTGGAGTAATAATGCATGAGGCCCCTCCAAATGACATCATCATACTCAAGCCTTTAGACAGAGCTGTTGTTGGATGCGTGAGATGAGAGTGGCAACAAACTAAAGTTTGACTTACAGCAGCAGCTGGATTAATATAAAAATATAAAACAATAATAATAAGTCAAGGTCCTCTTGTTGGCTTCTTTTAGTGCTTTCAGCTGCACCTCTTGGTCTTCATTAGCAGATGAGCAAACTTTGCAAGATGCGATTTAAAACTGAAAGTTCAAGAAAGTATTAATGTAAGTTCGTCTCACTCCCGCGGCCCTTTGTCGCAATCTTGCAGCAAAAGCACGTAAGTAAACGTTGAGTTACGATATTTATTATCGAACTAGAAAATTTGTCTGAAAGCTCTGAAAAAAATATTGAGTTGAGATTATTATTTAATTGATAACTGATTAATAATTGACTTAAGCTTAAAGGTTTAGTTTTTCTGGAGCTTTAAATCATGTTTTGCAGTTCCCCACTGATGAAGACTTCACGTGAGGTGGTTGAAAGCTCAGATATGTTATGTCAGTTATGCCATTTAAACCCCAACTCTAACCCCAGCCATAAAATTGGAAGCATGAGGCCCAAAAAAGGACAAATTTGTATTTCATTTAACAAAATAAATGCACAACTCATACCCTATTATGAGATACTTCATTGCACAAAACATCACTACTTAAAAGTTATTCCATAAGTCAATAAAAAGCAGAAGGAAATGTATGTTCTTTGATGAAAATACCACTTTAATATTCATTCAGTCATATTTTCATGAGGTGTTAACATTGTTTGTCAGTCCCTCTGTTTGTCCAGCATATTTATCCTCGTGTTTATCTTTTGAAACCCAAATTAATCATGAATGTTAATAACAAAAACAGGGAAATGTGTAATATTGCTAAACAAGATTGAACCTCCTGATGCATACTTGTATTACCATTTTAATTTAAAACTTCCTACTGGAAAACAGCTTTATTTTGAAAATGGTGTTGTTTACAGGTTACATAATGTTTGCTGGAGAGAAAAGAGCTCTTTAAACCCAGAGCTTCATTTTAACTTGATAGAGGCCTGTCACCAAGTATCTGTATTGTACTCTATTGTGGGTGCTGCTATGTAGGAGGACTGACTACAAAAGAGAGGCTACAGCGTATTTGCTTCTTTCTACCTTACAATGTTAAAAAAATGAGTTGAAATTCTATTTAAAAAAAAGGGGAAAAGATCAGAGCAGGAGAAGCAAGTTTTCTTCCACTTTTACATCACCCTCGCTAAGATTAGCTCCCATTGCTCGATGATGAATTTCTCATTTTCTCACAGGCAGGTAATGTGGTGACTCATAATGATCTAGATGAGACCTTGAAGTCATTAGCCTGAGCTGTGTGAATAACCAGAGGCTAGAGAGCTTGTGGAGGTGGACAGCTCTGTCTCAATATAAGCCTGGACCTCAAAACTGAAGGAAATTCACTAAAAGCTAAACCCAACCGCGAGAAGCTAATGGAGGATGGAGCTCAGCCTTTGGGGGAAAGCTGGGTTCCTGACTGAAGTCCAGAGAAGGAAGGAAAATTTTTTGTCACAACACCTGTCCCAGACACTTTGGCGCCCTATTTGCAGCTCTGAGATTTGTGATTGCCGTACACACTGAGCCGGGGCAGCTGGTTCCATCCCCCCCATTAGCCTCTTCATGAATCTGGTGCTCCAGTTGGATGGCGATGATGCTCCTGGAGCCCTCGGGCTGGATGTTGTATGGCTCTCTGCGGCTGACTCCGTCCAGATGCTCTGCTTTTCTGCAGAGGCGTTCGTCTTCCCAATCCCGCGCCGTTAGAATTGCCCGAGCTCGTGGTTCTGCTCGGGCACCGTGAGGAGCAGCGTGACGTCCGCTGCCTGAGGTTCTGCGAAATAGATTGATGGAGGTTCCTCATGGAGGAGCTGGCCGCCATGGTGACCACCCAGGGGTGACGGATGGCTTGGTCAGCCGTCAAGCGGGTGGCTGGGTCCAACAGCAGCAGGCGCTGGATAAAGTCCTTGGCCAGGTTGGACACTGAGGGCCAAGGCTGTGGAATAGAAGAAGCAGAGAAGAGTGATTGCCATCAGTGTCCGATCCTAGAAGATATCATTTCAGCCCACACACATACAGAAACCTCTGGAAACCCACAATCCTCTCAGAGTGCCGGCCGGGTATCTAGATGAGGTGCTTGCACAGATTCAAAACCTCTTCAAAGCAGGATGCAAGATTTCATTCTAACAAAGCAATGAAACTACTATCCCAGCGCTCTGCAGGCCTAACAAGCAGAACTAACCTCAAAGGAAAGCTAAATGTCACTGGGCAAGGGGAAGCAGCAGTCTTGGGTGAAAGAATACGAAGCCTGGGAGGTAGGACAGCCTTGGCGTATGTGTGTGGGATTTGGGCGCATGTTTATTCTTAGCCCGCATTAGATTCACCATAAAAAAAAAGGCCTCGCTGGGATCTTTGGCTCTTTGGCTCTTTGTTAATTCAAACAGCAAATCACTCCTCCTTGTCATGACCCGAGCTGACATTCAAGAATGCTTTGAAATCTGCCATGCCATCTTCATCCAGCGGGAGAGGAGACATCGGAGTCATTATCATAATTCAGTATCGTTAAATTATTCAACACAGATTTGGCTCTTTGTCACCGGGACAACATCACGGAAGCCTGCCTCAGGAAATTGATGACCTTTGTGTTTCCATCTAAAATATTACTGATACAGACGTTGAATTAGATTGATGTGGCATCAGATTAAAAAGATGGCTGGAGACAATTGGGTATGGAAATTGGGCCATAACACAGTGTCACAGTGTCTTTTTCGACATCATATTTAGTTGGGGTTGTCTGAATGAAGTCAGGTAATGATAAGCATAATTCACGCCTATCTCTGTCTTTAACATGCATCTGTATTTCCACCCAGCCAATTAGCTCAAATATTCTTTACCGTGTCTGACTGAGGAGAATAAAAAACTAAATACAGTCAAATCTGTGCGTGTGCAAAATTCTCTCATTCTTCGCTCGACCTCGCAAAGACTAAATCTCGCTCTTTAGGGAGGTCTCGCTCTCCATTTTAATCCTGAAATGCATTTCTCTCTAACCCCCCTCCCCCTTTTTTGTCTCTTGCCGAGTAATGACAATTAATCAAGCATGAAATTGACAATCGCGAGACTGTTGCTGGTGAGAGGAATTCAAAGAAGCGGGGACTTGCTTATTCTCACAGTGCACTCACTGGAGAGGAGTGTGCGTGCAGAGCACAGCTACCGCCCCGGTGTAGAAACGCTTCTCACTCAAACTTTGTTCTCATTGTGTTGTTATTTCACACCTGAAAGGCAGGCAGAGTGACACTCGCTTTTCCAAGGGGAAGAGAGAAAGTGTTTGATTGAGCTCCCACGACTAACAAGACTGGCTTTCCTGTTCATCCGGCACTGGTGGTGATTCAGTGAGGCTCCCTTATTACTGTTCCACGAAATACACATTTGATAGTTTCCGTGGCTAATGCCTTTTGTCCTCGATCTGGAATGAAATGACGTGAGGTTTGGTTACGTGAAGCCTTCAGCAGGTGGGAACGATGCAGAAAACTATCTAAAAAAAACTTTGCTTCCCTCCTGCTATCAACATGATACACCTAAAGAAGAAGAGACATGACTGTGTCTGGATTAGTTTCTCTCTCCACTTTTATTTCGAACATTTTTCACGTCAAAATACACAAAGGCTTTATTGTGTTTGGTGGAAGGGGTGAGAGGCGGTGTTCATACATCACTGTTGAGCAGAAAGCTAACCAAAGAAGAGGAGAGCGTTGGGGTGGAGACAAGCTGGCATACGTGAAGAAACCTACAGGGCTCGGCTTATTGAGCAACATCTTGTTAGAGTGAATGAGAAGCTCTGCTGACTGTGTTTGCGTCTACCTGACAAAGTCGTAATTGCAACAAATGAAGAAAGCGCTAGAAGGTCGTATTACGTTAATGCGATCACGAGGATAATGCACTTTTGAGTAATGAACTGCTGCACACATGAGAGCCCCCCTCCCCCCCCGCCTTGCAATCGAGTCAGATCTGATTCACCTGGCAGCGTTTGCAGAGAAACAAAGCCAGGTTTAAATATGCCTCATCATAATAAGTCCAAATGGGGAAGGTGGCACTGTTGCTAATTCAGGTGAAAGTCGCAGCTAAACCCCGGTAATCAAAATATCAATACCCGGATACAGGAGAGATTGGGGCTGTCATGTACAATACACTGTGGCCAAGTGGAGGCTGGATTTTGTTCACTTGGTGCTCACTAGGGGGCAGACTGGGCTAACCGTTACCCAGGTTTTGCTCCACCGGTGAGAGATGCAGATGTTTAGGCTGGGTCAGGAAAAGTGTGTCTTCAATAGACGCAGCAGCAGAATGCAGAGGAGGTTAGCAGGCTGCTGTCTCACCTGAACTAACGCGAGGATTTGTGCTTTACATACAAAAGGCTGCCATGACACACACACACACAGAAATCCACTTATACACCCACACACACATCAGATGAAATGGCCTGATTCTGTGCGAGAGTACCGCTTCTCCCTACGTAAGATGAACGGATTGAGTGATAAGGCACGAAAAGCCCCCCTAGGCTACACCCGCTTTCCCTCTGCCCCGCTCGTCCTCTGTCCCCTCCAATCTCCTCCTCCACCACCACCACCACCACCATGCCATCAAACCTCCACCCTCCCCTCCTGCTCCCTCCTGCTGCTGAGTAAACGCATCAGTGTGAGTCTGCACTACAGGTCCTTAGGCCAAGAGCTGTTGCACCTATGAGGGAGGGTTTAGGGGAAGGGAGTGTATGCATAGTGTGTTTGTGTGTTGCTAGCGCGGTAGGGAAGAGGTGGTGGTGGTGGTGGTGGTGGGGGGTATATGAAGGGGAGATTGAGGGATCTAGTGTCGTGGGCAGGTGCCGGAGGCCGTTTGCATTTCTTAGTGAGTCTCACCTCCATCTTATCCCCACCTCCACCACCAGCCCACCCACCCACACTCACTGACTGCATCTCCCTGTTCTGCTTCAATAAACACAAAAGGTTATTGATACTTGGGAAGGCTGTTTTGTAATTGCAGCCCTTGAGTATTGATTTGCATAGTAGAGAAGGAGAGTAACTTTCAAAAAAATATTCACAGGTAACCAAAAATACACAGTGGAGTTTAAAAAGGGGATTTAATTAAGCAGCTTTGTGGTTTGTCAAAAGAAAATCACAACATTTGACTTTTAATTTGCATCTTCATTCACCAAATGGTGTCTTTCCTATTCCATTTAGCAAAACGATTATCATTTATTGGTCCTTGTTGTACCAACAGATCTCTGCTATCTCAAAGCAGCAGAACGCCAACTGCCAGAAAATTCATTCATTCATGTGAGGGCCAATTAAAGCCATATATATATATTTTTTTATATGTTTGATTTTAGTGGCTCAGTGGCTCAGCGGTTAGTGCTGTTATCTCAGGGCCATAAAGTCCTGGGTTTGAGTCAAGCGACCTTTCCGCAAGGAGTTTGCATGTTCCAAACCCAAACAGACACAAGGCAGAGGTCAGTTCCAACCCAAATCCCAAGTAGTAAGTAAGTTTAGAAATTTAGAATGAGTGTATATTTACAAAAAAACAACAACATTTTAACATTAAATATCTTGTATTTTTCTCTATTCAACTGAATATAGGTCAGAGAGGATTTGCAAATCATTGCATTCTGCTTTTATTCATTTTCACGGCGTCCAGAATCAGCGCTGCATCTTATCCCCTCACGTCTCGAAACTCCATAATGTGAATATATGTGTGTGTCTTCCCTGTGATGACCTGTCCAGGCTGCACCCAGCCACTCACTTTATGCATACAGTGATCCTGACCTATTCCAATATTAGTTTTATAATATATATTTTTAAGGGCTCTCTCTGTTGCTACTCTGACTGCAATTTCTCATGTGATCATATAATTTTTATTCCGGTCTAACGTGCCCTTTTCATTTATGACATTTTGTGGCACGGTAGGAAAAAGTGCTGGTGTAAGTAATAAAATTAATGATGGCTGAATTCCATTTTGCTGCTTCAGTTTTCAGTGTTCCGGTATAGTGCATGCTAACTCACTGTCACGCTGTCATGACTTACAGGGACTTGGACAGAACAGAGCAATGGTTAATGTTATTAGTAAGCCCTGTGCTTTTATTTCTACGACACGCCTGCTGTGAATAAGGTCTATTGTATTGACATCTAATTACACTGACAAGAGACAGACATCACTCTTTGGTTATTGCAGGTAAAAATACATCTTTTATTATGAACCTTATTGGATGTTTTGATGCTGCGGGTACGTTAAATTCAAATTCTGATATTTCACCGAAGCACAGGGGATCCAGTCAGTCACTCTTTTCATTACTCAAGTATGTTTCACAGGTCTCTGTGTCACTTCAGTTGGCAGACAGCTCATTTCAAATGAAACTCTTCAAAGTCAAGTTAAATATGTGGACGGAATTGCTCCCGGCTGTTGAGTTTGTTCTTGTTCCGAAGAGAAGCACCCTTCATTGACACGAAGAACCCCTTGTTATGGCAGAGGTCCACACTTTGTGGATACTTGTGCACCTTCATCACACATTACAACATTATTATCACCACCTGTGTGTGTGTGTGTGTGTGTGTGTGTGTGTAACTGTGTTATCTGTCTATTAGAAAGGGTGGATGCTTGCACATGATGAAGAAGTGTCTTGTCAAGAAGGAAATGTGATTGATGTCTGATCCATCAAGCCCTGGACTGCTACTCATGCATGTATGATGTCTTCATATTGTCATCATATGAATTTACAGATTGATGTCTTCACTGTACCTCAGTGGACTGTAAGACGCTCTGCATGTGGTCCTATAAACTCAGCGGTGTGGCCTACATATGAGCTGTGTCGAAAGCCACGCATAACAAGAAAAAAAAAACGTGGAATAAGCCCTTGCATAAACTCTAGAAGGATTTTGCACTATTGTTCAGTTGGTGGTCAGTGCAGCGGTAAACACAGGGATAATAGTCCAGGGCCTATGTAAGGGAGCCTCTTGTATGCCAGACTAAAATGTCAGACTGCATCCCTGAGAATCAGGGCCAGGCTTAAAGCCCAGTGAATAATCCAAGCCTTGGGTGTAATCAGCGTGAAAGAACAAGCCCAAACTCACCACCGAGCTTGACAGAATAGGCTGTTAAAAATACCCACTTCAGTTGTACGACAGAGAAAATGCAGGGCTGCCTTTTCCGAAGCATTCTCAAAGAGACACAGTGAGCGGCAACTCGAGACATCACAACAAACTTTCCCACATCCGTTCTGGTGCTTTACAATGCTGCAGAAGGAAGGGGATGTAAACGAGGGGAAAAATTCTGCTTGTTACCACACCTGCACTGCTACATGTTGGAAATATTCTACTTCTATTGGCATGGGTGGAATAATGTAACGCTATTTCTGGTAGCTCTAATAGCATAATGACAAAGGTGTGAATCATTCTTGTGCAGTGAGTAGATTCAATAGCCATATGTGAACAGATGTGTTGCTAAGGTTGGATACTCATACCCCGACAAACCAGATTGTGTTGTGGGGAAAAGGCCGACAGTTTTAGTTTAAACTGTTGTTTCTTTGAGGCAGTGGAGCAGAAGTAGACTCATTCATTGGGTTAAACCAAAGAATTGGAACTGGCCAAATGTACAGGAAGTTAAATGGTGGTTCTGAGCTTCTGGCTAGCATCCACAAAACAAAAACAAAAAAAAAGTTTCCATTTTGACTGCATGACAGCCCAGTGGAGGACTGTCAAAACACTGTCAAATTGCATCACTAGAAGTAGGGGTCAAGTCTGCATTATGCGAAAGGCTAGGGGAATGACAACTTCCACTTTTTCTATGAGAATACATTTTACACTCTTTGTAATCGCGGCCCTTAAAACACATAAGCTCTGTGAGAACAGAAATAAAACACTTGTGTGGAAATATTGCAATCAAAATGCAACAAGCACCCAGAGTTCAGACAAAACAAGCAAGAAAATCAAGATATAAGTTTACCAGTACGCCAAACTTTCCAACTGAACTTCCATTGAGTTGTAGCACTAGCTGAACTTGCTACACAACCATACAGGCGTCACATGCGTACAACCTACCTCCTCAACTTTAGTGTCTGCTATGCCACAGTGACGTTGGATATAACTCATTCTGTGTAGAATTATTCAATATGCACGTATTTGCGAGGGATACTGAGCAGAAGTACTTACTGTACATAAGCCCAGTAAACTTACATCTCCGTGGAAACTGTATTTTCCTCTCACAATGGATCTGTAGAGCCGCGTGCGACTGTCGTCCTCAAACGGCATGGATCCACTGAGCACAATGTAGGTGATCACCCCCAGTGCCCACATGTCCACTGCGCAGGAATAGGGTCTCCTCAGCAACATCTCAGGGGCCAAGTACTCAGGAGTTCCACAGGTGGTTCTGAGGGACCAAGTCTTGTCTCCGGCTCCGGTATGATCTCCTCCGTCGCTTCTTTCAGGACCCGAAACCTCGGACCCTGTGCCTGCGCTGCCAAAAGTGGCCAATCCAAAGTCGGTAACGAGCAGTCTGGAGTCGGCCCCGGGATGATAATACAGAAGATTCTCAGGCTTCAAGTCTCTGTGGGTGATACCCAGGTTGTGTAGGTATCCCACGGCAGCTAGCACCATCTGCAGGGCCTGCGTAGCGTCCCTCTCCGTGAAGTGGCCCCTGCTGACGACACGGTCCAACAGCTCCCCACCTGTGGCCAGTTCCAGCACCATGTAAACCCGCCGCGGAAACTGAAACACCTCAATCAGCTGAATCACATTAGAGTGGCTCACCCGCTGCAGCACCGCTAGCTCCGAGGCACACACCTCACGGCCCCCCGGGGCCTCTACCTCCATCATTTTTATGGCGAAGGGCTGGCGAGTCGCCCTGTGCTCCACACGCACAACACGGCTGAAGCTCCCACGACCGATCAGCGCCTTGATGTCATATCTGACAGGGCAGAAGGGAAATGATGACTCATTACAGTGTAAGTATCTCATCATACACTGTTGCAAAGCACTCAACGTCTCCCACTGCAGCTGCAGCTGTGATGTATGGGAAGATATCTGCATGTGTTATAGCCTACTGCAGCATCTGTATCTCTCTCTCTCTGTACATGTACACATATATGTAGGCAATACTTGTATGAACAAGGACTATTGAAAACCTTCTATGACGTCTATGCAGTCGTCTGCTGGGGAGGGGGAAACAGAGAGGAAGTGGTGGAGAAGAGGATGTTAGAAAAGCTGACATCCATCATGAACGACTCCTCTCACCTCCTGCATGAGCCTATGGTGGGCTCCTTCAGCCACAAACTGCACCACGTAAGAAGGAGCGCTACCACAGGTCCTTCATTCCAACAGCTGACAGACTCTTTAACAGCAGCATCTTATCTTATCTTATATTAATACTTGCTCTGTATGATTAATCATGTAGAGAGACATGCATTTCCCCTGCTTTAACTGTTTCCACGCTTTTATCTGACAAGTACAAGAAGGCTTCAGGTGTTACCGGTACTTGGTTCTTTCAAATGAAAGTCCACTGTTACTGCAAATCAATTGTACAGCACGAAGGTTGTTGGTGTATTGATCTATTCTTAAATAAATGTTAAAAACTGGCTGCTCACAGGGTTAGGGTTATATAATTTGTTTGTAGTTTCTTTTTTTTCGTTTTAATACTAATATATATTGATATTTGATATTGATATTCTATTAATATTTACCTTGCTGTCACACGTGGATCAAACTTGTCCTTGTATTTGGTAACTTTGCCCAGGTGTCGTCCGTCTCTGAGTGTCTGCTGCTGGATGTTCGATGCTGGTTGAAGATTCTTAACATGAGTGGAAAACCACAGACCACTTTGCTTCTCCGTATGCTTTTTTGGCTCATCATCATCATCATCATGTGCTTTCCTAAAGGCCACGAGCGATTGCACCACACTTACATAGCCCTTCTTGGATGCCTCAGGCAACACCTTGCTGTTCCCGCAGCCCATCACTCAGAGGCAACAAGCCATCGCTACGGTGGAAACAAAAAAAAACAACTAAACTAAATGTACCCTGGAAATAAGAACACAAGACTACATGGCTGCTGCTTGTTTCTGCAGGGGCATCTAGGTTAACATTCAAGCAGGTGTTGTTTGAGATGTGTTAACAAGCTCCACCTACCCAGCAGGTTGGAAGTTGGCAGACGCGTCACTGCACCCCCTCCCTCCCTCCCTCACATGTTTTGTGTGACTCATGTGATAAAAGTGTCAGGTAAACAGAAAGTGTTTGAAGCTATTGTCATTCCTCTGGAGTTTATATCCCCCGAGGTCACAGCCATGGAAGAGAGGACCCCAACGAAGACCACACACCAGTCACATTGTAAAATACACAATATACATTCTTTAAATGATTTTAAAACGCCGGTTGATTAACTTCATTGGCAATAAAATGGCTACCAGTTCTGGAAGCGTGTTTCTCTGTGAGGACAAAATGTTCCACTTGAGTGTTTTCTACCATTCAGAGTAAACTGATAACAACATGACAGCAGACAACAAAAGCCAGTGGTGGACATTTTAAGGCATTATATATTGTTTTTTCGCTTCACTGCGTTGATTTGACAGCTAGAGTCAGTAGTTTTTTCCTGTAGATTAAAGAGGTACCTGCCTTTAGTATTGCACTCTCATCAAGTAAACTGTAATCTCACAAGAGAATGAAAAACTGAGGCAGCAGAAGCCAAGATATCCAGACTGATTTTCCCTAATGCAGGAAATGTGGGCCAAAAATACTGGTTCCTGTGCTGGTTTCCCATGTTGCAACGTCAATTGCGTCTTGATGACGACATCTGAGTTAAAATCAAACTTTAGGAAGCTCCCTCCGGATCATTTCTGTCTTTGATTGCAGAGTATTTCATTGTTTTAAGTAAATTATTATTATTAAACAGCACCCACATACAATTCCTCCACTCAAACGGACACTGGCAACATGGAGGACTTATCCTTGCAACCACAGCTACATTTGTACTTGTTATGGCAAAACTTATGATACATTTATGTACAGGAAGCAAGCACAGCATACTGCATTGTGTAAATGATCTTTGTCCCTACTATGTTTCTTACTGGTTGCAGATCTGTGTCTCATTGTGTCAGCTAATGCAGAGCATGTTCATTGTATTGTTTGTATTGTCGAACACAGTGTGTCACACAGTGTTCCTGTCAAGCCTGTGAGTAGCGCTAAGCTACTTTTTCTATTTTCTGCATTATTGTTGTGCTGCTGTCATCATGTGTCCATAATCTTCAGAGAATGGGGGAGGGAAGGGAAGACAAAAAGTAACACACAGCCTTCTCTCTCTCTGTCTGCGTCTGCCCTGCACATTGTTTAAAAAAGCTAAAACATCGCAGAGGCTGAAGACGCCACCAAAACATGCACATATTTATTCATACGAGTCGGCGGCGAGGAAGCAAGGGATCAGAAAGAGGCAAGAAGCACCTTTTTAACACGAGTAGTGTGCTGTAGTTTAAATTATTCCTTTTTCACTTGAGTAGCGCAGAAATAATGTGGTTATATGAGGTTTGTATAATGAGTTCATGTTTATGAATAAATTGTGCGGCATTGCTTGTGTATTAAGGAAGAATTGCAGAGGCTGCTTCCAAGGTGATACCTATAGGCTCACAATTCATGAAACTTTAAAGGGATGATGGTGTGTATGAAATGTTTCTGGGAGATCTTTCTGTAAGCGGTAGCTATTGCTCATCATGCTATCTACTGGAAGATGTGTGCTGCTGGTGCTGCATTAGGAAAATGCACCATTTCCTCTGTGCCAGGAGGATTATTCCCACCAAAGGCGCACCAGATGCCGAGTGTTTAGATGCAGCAAATGGAAACGCTTTCATGAAGTGAGCAGAGGTTTTTATCACTATTGTGTTACATCAATTGGCAGCGAAAGAGGTGGTAAAGTGTTTATTTATATGAAAATGTCATAGATGCTATTATACTTACACTGTGTCTTTTCAAAAGGTGTAAATTGTGTTGTCATTGAACAGAAGAGCAGGCTGCATCATCGGGTGCTTGTCTGCTGCAGCTTTTTTTTTTTTTCTTTTCAGTGGAGCCAAAGGGGATGCTGGGCCTATCAGTCTGTTCTGCTGTCACCCACCGTCTATGTCTTCTCAAAGGACTGCAAACTCACACAAACACAAACACACACACACACACACACGGGGAGTTTCCCCCCACACCCCCATACACAGACACAAAGAGCCAACAGAGGGTAGACATCACATCAGCACTGAGGTGGTAAATCGCCCTTCAGAAGCGTTCCTCAAGGGAGTCAGCAGTTCAGCGTTTATCGAACCACTATCTGATTACTAAAAGACTGTCTTCGGTTATAAATGAACCCGCAACATGTGTGTGGTATTGGTAACGCGGGGGCCTTGGGAGTAAAAGCCATTATGGGCTGCTGTGAATCAGTTTAGGCCAAAGGAGCGGTCAGAGCGCAGATGCCACTTGCCAGTCAGTTCATTACTGTTGTTGTTGTAGTCGGAGGATGCGATACCTGTGTGTGAGAGAGGAGTGGACTGGAGCTAGAGCAAACTAAAATCTCTGGACTGAAGTAGCTCGCGAGCAGAGTTGAGTATAAAGGCTTCAAAATGCTTGAAATGTAAAATAAAAAAATAAATAAAAAATCGGAAGTTGGAAAAGAGAAAATGAACACTTGAACTTTGAAAATGTAAACTTTGGGTTAGACATTATGAAGCCTATTTCTGGTGTGCACTTAACATCACAGTGGGGATGATTGGAAACAGCAGCTTTACCTCTTAGAGGTTGCATAATTCATCAAGGTTTTCCTGTCTTACCTACGCACTCAAAAGAAGGGGTTCTGGGCGAGGCCACTTAGTTCTGATTAAGGTAAATCTTAATGCGACAGCATTCAGTTATATATTTTTGACAAAGTTTGCTTCCAACTTTGTGATAGTGCCTTTCTTGTTTTAAAAACCTAGTGTTCCATGCACAAAGCCATAACAAAATGTTTTTCCTGTTTTGGTGTGGAAGAACTTGACTACCCAACAGAAAGCCCTGACCACAATGCCATTAAACACCTCTAGGATGGATTGGAATGTCAACTGCAAGCCAGGCCAGCGGAGTTCACTAATGGTCTTATTGTTTCAAATCTTCCAAGAGTGGAAAGGTTTGTAGTAGTAGTTCACGTTAAACACTCACCCATAGTATCCACATACTTTTTGTCCTTCGCCTTTAAGAATCTCAACAGCAACAGGTTTTAAAATGTTTTGATGGACTACAGACATTTTAGAGAAATTCATTCTGTATTACTGCGACAGAAACATCAAATTCATGTAATCTTTTATGGTTTTTGGTATTATTTTATGTGCAATTTTGGTTTTCCTTACATGAAAACAGTCACGTTTCAATGAAAAGAGAATAAAAGAGGATCTAAAATAGAGCCTTGTGGTACTCCAAAGGAGAAAGACGCAATTCAGTCATAAAACTAATATGAAACTAGATGGTCTTTGTGGTAAGTGGCAAACGACTGCATAACATGATCCTGAATGTCAATAGGTATGATCAAATAATTCACACTGATTGCACACTGAGAAGTCTACCAAAGGTAAATTATCACGATTTCTAGACTGTAATAACACCAACAAATCAGTTGTCAACATTCAAATAACACCTTCGTTGTCGTTATTTGGGTTGATCTCAAAACTCACTTGCCTCAGTTCACACCACGTGAACAAAACAATCTGCATCATTGCATTGACTTTATCTGCTTTATATTCTTCTAAAATTTTTTTGTTCTGTTCCGTGTCCTAAAATCCTGTGCACACCAGATAAATACCTCCAGAGAGACCATGTGTGGACTGACGAAATAGCAGCGCTGCTGTTGTTGATCAATCTCGGAGATTTGCTCTCCCATCCATGATGGGCCGAGGCCCCCCCGTGACCTCTTTCATCCGCACCAAGCTGACATGCAGCGTTATCCAGCTGTTTAATTAAAGCCACCCACGATTCATCAATGGAACACTGGCCTGTAATTGTTGTTTTTTTGCGGAGAGATACAAATAAGTTGGGAGGTGGACACAAGATGTATGTTTGCTTATTACAAGCTGTTGAGTGCAGAAGGAATCAATGCATGAGAGGGATACTTGTTTTTTTCTTCTTCATGTCAGGACATTTAAATGCAGCCTACTTTAATACAACGCTGTGGAATGAGGCCCGACTGCACACAGCTATGCAGCAATAAAAGCCGGGCTGCTGAGTACAATGGTAGCAAAACAAAACTAATTACAGTGACAAGTGAGGCGGGCGCCAGGTCTGTCAGCAGAGGGGAGGATGCTACATCTCCCAAAGGCAGGACCCTTTGGGACGGCTGACGGATACTCTAATTTTCTTTTCTGTGAAGAGCTCGGAGGTGGCCGAGGGACGAGGCACGCTAGACAAATTGCCTGTGACGTCTTGATTGAACAAATCATGAACGTTGCGCAAGTTGGCAAAATTGGATTCAGTTGACAGATACAGTCACCTGTCCAGGGCAGCGCTCAGATGTCTGGCCATGGACTCACATGTGTAATTAATGAACGGCTCTCCTAATTACTCTTTAGCAGACAGAAGGACACAGGAAATAACTCAGTGCTGTGCTGTGCATAAAGACACACTGTGAGATGCTTCATTCACCCCTTAAATTAAAAGCATAACTGGAATAATTAATTATCTGGGTAATTATGTCTTAAACCAACATACTTGGATGATGTTTTGCTTACATTTGCCATCATTTTAAAGTAAACTCTTCTGTATGGATACAAACTATGTGACATTTTAGATAGATCTTTTCAAATTTACAATGTTGACCTCTGAAAAAAGGCTCTTAGGTAAACATTTGGTGTTTCTCTCTCCATGACTCAGAGACCACAGTTTCTAACCATCAAATCTGACCTTTAAAAGCACCCAGTGGCAAGGGCAAAACGTTAAAACTCTTCCCCAAATTCCCCAGTAGAATATGTGCACATTTCTCAAGCTACCATTATATACCATCCCTTACAAAAAAAAGCATGTGAAATTCATGTTTTAATGTATCAAATGTCCGAAAACCACATATTTATTCTTGACCTTGGCAACAACAGTTGAGAAAACAGTCTCACCACAGGTCCCCATTTAGTAGCCGTTTTCTGATCGTACCACATGATCTTCATCAGCAGATGGAGTCTGCCCATTTGTCATGAGATGTAGATTTTTATCTGATCACTGCGTGGACTTCTCTTCTCCATGTTGGTTTAAAAGCTGTGGTTCAAAAGGTGATTCCTGACCACGGATCTTACCGCAAGGTTAATTTAATAGCATGTTCTGGAGCTTTCGATCGTATCGCACAATCTTCATCACAGAAAACATGAGAAGTCGTTAAAGAGCCAACTGAGACAACTGAGCGAACTCCATCTGCTGATGAAGACCTTGTGATATGACCGAAGGCTCTAGAACTGCTGCTAAACAATTCATCACATTTGAAATGCTGCTTCTCATTTGATAAACCCATAGACTGTATAAAATATAGACATAGTCTACATGATGTCACCAATAGGTTTATAAAAAAAAGACACTATGAAGCTCAGAGTGTGGCGGCTCTGGCTACCACCATCTTGGCAGTGCCTGCCTCTGCTGCCTCCCAGCTAATTTAAAAACGGGCAAAGCCGTGGAGCAGGTGGGTGGAGCTGAGGTGGGCTGAATGAAGCCAAGATGCTGAAACCATCCACCTGTGAGGAACCCACCCGTCAATCAAAGCAGCCACACTCTTAATTCAGCATAACTTGAAGCCTTAATGATAGTTTGTTGTCATGAACGGGGAAATTAGCTATAGAGACCAAAACAGTTTTTTGTACCAGGCTGTAAACATGTTTATTTCTGCTGTGAAGTTGGACATTTGAACATGGGGGCTTATGAAGATTGACTTACTTTTGCAACCAGCCTCAAGTGGACGTTTGGGGAACCGCAGTTTAGTTGCGATAGATTACATGTGAAATGTGTGTTTTTCTGTGAGATCTATAAATTACTTGTGCCCACTACCTATGACTATTCACATTCTTTTTTAAAGGACAGCTTAAAAAAGAATTAAAAATATATAAATACATCTGTATTTTTCATGTATATTTTTATTGTAACCGTATTTTTTTTTAAATTATCATTATTAATATATTTAGCAAATCACCAGGGAGTGATTGACATGACTCTGACAATACAGATATCATCTCTACAATAATACATGACGAGAAAGTGTTTTATACTACGTACCTGTGTGTGGCAACAGCTTCAAAAGTCTGACACATACTTTTACAAAATAAATGCTGGTGTGGGAGTGAGTCATTTTAAGACCCCTGCTTACAGAATAGTTATGCTGCTGGGGATAGACTCATCCTCACTTTTGAAATATTGACTGATAAATTTGAGGGAGCAACATTTTTCTCAAACAGATATATTGCGTTTTTATGGGAGAAGTCTTCAATTATTTAGTCACCCAGTGGCAGAAACTTCAGAGTTTGAAGTGATGGAAATCTAATATCTGTATCACATCCATCAAGCCTCGAGGGAAGTTATTCAAACGGAGGATTTGCTTCCAAGAGACGAACACACACTCCTCTCGCCATGAACACCAAAATTTAATTTGAAAATGGGCAGAAGGATTATTCCCATTATCCTGCTCCCAGACACTCATTTTTAAATGACAGACAGAAATATGCAAGTGGCTGTAATTATATTGCGAGCACAGAAAGCTTTTTCTTTTTTTTCTCCCCGTCCTTTGATTGTACCTGTGGTGGTTTTTAGATGCTGTTATTGGTCACTGCATGGGAGTTTAATCAACCAGGCATTCATTTTCATATTAGCAACCTCGGAATAACACAGGATTCTGAATGCAAGTTGATTATTGGGGTGATTATCTGTTTTTGTTTTTTTTTTACAACAAATCTGGAAGAGCAGCATTATGAATGCATGTGTTAGTGTGGGTGCAGTATTAACCAGAAAAGTTAGAGATTTTATAGGTTAAACTTTTCAGACTCACATGAAAGCAAAGTTCCTTTCATGCATGTTTCTTATATATATATATATATATATATATATATATATATATATATATATATATATATATATATATATATATATATATATAAGATTGATCAAGATGCACCCCAGCTGTGCTGATAATTCCTTTAAAGAGCACAGAAAGCTATGCTTTAGTGTTGCCATGCCAACACCAACTGGGGAGCTATTGCTTTCACTTGTTTCATTACTTAGACGGAAAGATTCCCAGTCCATAGACATGCATTTCAGGATTCGTATAAATGTCACGAAACCTCATCAGGATAATTTTTTTAATGAACTTTCATAATTTGCCTGTCATTCCTTCTGGTTGTAAAATGACTCTCATTTGTCAAGTCAAATAAGAGAGCTTTTGACCCACCACAACAGTTTTTAAAATGTGCTGGATGACTGTAAATAACATTTCAGGTGTGTTCACTTTCATTTTCACATCCAAACATGCAGTGTAGATAAGTAGTTCTCAACCTGGGACAACATCAAGGGCTCAGGATATAAGTTTGAGGAGTAGTGACAAGATAAACAAGATATTTTCCTGCACAAAATGTTAATTTGTTTTACATTTTTAGCTTTGCTACAGGCATGGCTCAAGGGATGAATATTGGTCTGTCCAGACTGAAATATCTTAAACTATTGGATGGATGGATTTCCATGAAATTGGCATTAATTTATTAATTTATTCATGTTCTGTAATACCATCAGCAGGAGAATGTTTTCAACAAATAACAGATGGATGTCTATAAAATTTGGTGCGAACGTTCACACCTCCCTCAGGATGAATTTTAAAAACTTTGGTAATCCCTTACCTTGTTTTGTTTTCTTAACTTTTACAGGAGCATCACCATCAGGTCAAATTTTTAATTAGTCAAATTCTTTGGTTTACGACTAAACTAAACCGATAACATCCCCAGCTGTGTTTAGTGCTAATTGGCAAATGTCAGCATGTTACCTTTTTTCTTGTGAGTTCTCTTCAGTCTATTAAAATATAACAAATAATGAAGAGAACTAAGGGTTTTCGTTGGATAGTTGCGTCTATTCGAATCATTCCAAGTCCCTAGATAAAAATAACAATGACTGATGACTAAAATATTATAACTGAGTGAAATGAGAGCTAAAAACCATGAAAATAAATGCCAGGTTTCAAAAAACTGACGGTTTACAGCTGTTGCGCGATCATAATCAACTGTGAAGCCGTAATGTCTTTTCGGCTGCTTCATTGCCTTTTGACTTCTATTATTTATTCCAGTGAATCACATTTTCTAGTTATACACCAGGAAAGAAATGGGACAGAAACACCGCTGGGATTCACCAAAGCAACTGTGGGAGTTTTGACAGGAAGGACTTGATGAAGTTAACTAAATCTAATCTTTGGTGGACTTTATTTGTTTGAAACTTTGTGAGGGAGGGAAATGGAAAAAAAAGAAAACAGGACATCATCTCTTTCGTTTTCTTTACGTCCTCTTTCTTTCAAGTTTAGCTTATTTCAGAAGAAGGTATACGGAGAACTTTGCTGTATAATGTGTACAGATGACGTGCCATCATTTAGCTGAAGCATGCAGAAACCTTAACTGTGATAATGGGACTTTAGTACTGCTGCTGACAATGCCTGGGTGTCCCTCTAACCTCTCAGCATTGCTGTCAAACCCATAATCACAGTAATGAACGCCCTCTCAGGTGCTATAACACACCATACCAAAAGCCGTTATCTCTCCACGGTCTTATCATCTCCCAGCAGCTCTACCGTGGAATATATGCCTCCGGGGGGGTAAAAAAAATGGACCCATGCAGTCAAGCGACTTATTATCAAGCGAAATCATTGCCGCCTATACTGGGTGAGCACAAGGTGTCAATATGGAGTCTAGAGGAAACATCTATCTTGATAGGGTGATACTGCATGCGAGTTGCTTGGTTTCAGAGGTTGTGTGTGTGTGTCTCATGTAAAATAAGGTAATGCAAATGTGAGTAGAGTCCTAGGTAATGTTGGAATGAATCATTTTATGTAAAGCGGTGATTGCGATTGGGACAGCCACTCTGCTGCTCCAGCAGTGAATGAGGTCCTAATAGAAGCCAAAGCGGGGGATTTGGTAATCAAGGCACGCTCATTTTTTTTTAGGTTAGCAGAGCTGGAGTGGACTGAAGGCTGAAGACAGATGTTGCAGCATACAGTCCTGCTGGGGCTGCAGTGTTGCTGTTAGTGCACAGAGGTGCATCAGACCATATTTGATCGCTCACAGCAAGCACTGATTTGGTGATTGATTGGTGGAAAGATTTCGTAGATTTTGTCTCAGACCTCATGCACACTGTGTGAGCGGGTTGGATGGCTGTCCAATAGTTGTTGTAATTGTATGCAAGCAGGGGGAATTAAAGGATGAACTATTCTAGTAATATATTGGTGTTATTACACATGATCATACCCCTGTGATCATGGCAGCTGAAATAACACTAAAATGGCAATAAAATTAGTAGTCCCTCCGTGTCTCATGTAGAGCAACAAGATGAAAATTGATACAACAATTTTAACATGTGGCCATAGAAATCATAAAACTGGGCTGTCTGTTTAGTAGAAAGCCACAAATAGATGCAAACATCTTTGAAATTAGTGCTGTATGATGAGAGAAACAACAGAAAATGGGAGTGGTATTATCTTTTCCCCTAAAGTTAGACAGTCTACAACAACCAGAATGGGCCAGACCAATAAATGCTCCAGCTGGTGGGTGGATTTGATGCCTGGTCACCAAGTTTCTCCAATTACAGCCAAACAGTACAATGATATATATATTTCTGAAAATATTTGGAGTACTACCTGGTTTGATGGTTTAGATCTGAGGTTCATGAGCTGGTGTTACACGATATTTGGTGACCCATCAGATTGTGTGACCTGTTATTTTTATATTCCTCACCAAATTCAGTGTATCGCCTCCCTTCTCTAGATCCGGCTGCAGGCAACAACAGCCATAGAGCTGGCATATGAATTTACTTGTATATATGTGGAAGAAAATCCTCTTGTACCTGCTTCTGGATCGAGATATCGGGATATGAGACATGTGAAATGAAATTAAAAGTCGCATACTATAAATGATGTTTCAGCAGCAGAAGTAGGCCTAATACAATCACCTCGTGATCCCAGTGACCCATCTACCTCGCCAATAATTGAGCTATAAGTCCGTCCACCACCAGCTGTCACATCCTTCAGTGTTGTCCCATGCAGGACCGATCCAATTGTCAGAAATAACGACAATTTAATCTGGTTACGCCATAATTGCGGCTCATATTGATTGATAATTGTTTTGATTGACGTGCAGTGAGACACTAATTGGGAGCTTCTGGAGTTATCAGAGGAATTAGTGGTTGTCTTTGTCCCCCTCTTCCTTCAGACTTTGATCATTATGATGTACGGCAGGTTGATTGACAGACAGATGAATGGGGCCTGCCAATTTGGCTTGAGTTTGTGAAGACACAACCACACACACACACACGTATGCATGGTCTCTAAAATATCTGGTCTCTGTGTTGAGTTTTTTGCCCTCAAAACACACACACACACACAGGATAGCAACACACACACAGCAAAGCTCCAACCACTCAGCTGCAGCCTAGGCCACAACCTTTCCAAAGCCACTGCGCAATTCATTTGATCCATGATTCCATGTGTCAAAGACCGAACACTAACCTTTCACAATGACAGGACCATGGGGGAAATCATGACATAGACAGAAGATCATCTCTCGCTACAGCTCCAGGTTAAAGACACCATACAATGGCAGAGCAATCCTCGCTCTATCTCAGTCTGACCGACGCTGCGGTCTGATTTTTCTATTAAAAAGAGCAAAAACATCTCCCGATCATAGATATAACTGTCATGCCTCTACTGCATATTAGCTTTGAGAAATTCTTCTCTTTGCCTGATTCAAAGATGTGCTCACTTAGAAACGCTGAAGCATGTGAAATATAATTGAAAATAAGAGAAATGATCTCAACCCAGGGCATGTTTTCACCATTTTAATTAAAATAAATAACATTTTTTATCATAGTGCTACCTAAAGATGTAATAGTTTCTGGTAAAAGGTATCAAATGGAAGATGGAAATTGAAAGTTTCATATCTTTTACAGTTAATCAGAAGGAAATGTGTTTCTTACAGTGCAGTTTAGCACATAAAGTATAAATATAGGCTACTGTACATATTAAAGTAATGAAAAGCTAGATTCCTACAAACGCTGTTTGTCTTCTATAGATGGTATTGGTTATTCAGTTGGTGCATCCAAAATGATCGATTTGGTGAGTAACAGACATAACCATTGGTTGGTGGATAACTGACTGACCATTTCAAGAGTTGTTGGCAACTCATCCATGCTTGTTGCTGTTCTCAAAGCTCTGGCGCCAGTTCTTAAATGGCCCTACAAAGCTGTGATTGGTTGGTTGTCAACGATCACGACACCCATTCAAATCCCTGCGTTCATTTAGAGGTGTGGAACCTGGCAATATTAGATATTAAGATATTCTAATACTGCTGACACCATGGTTATTGTAACTAGATGAAGTCTAATGAAATGTTTACTTTTAAACCAAAGTTGCCCAATTTTAAACTGGATGTCTATACATCTTCCTTCACCTGCAAGTCACCAAGCCAATGCTAATGGGAAAGAGCAGCTGAACAAACATTTATAAGCTCAGCCACAGGGAAAAAAGCCAACATTTGATCGCTCTAAGCTCCAGAGTTTTGCTAATTACTTGATGTACTGTATGTGTTGAATTATAGTGGGTTTTTATTCAGAGCCAGTGCCCAGAGCTAGAGGTTTCCAAGAGAAGACACAGAAGGCAAAGCACATGATCCACGAGACATGAATAGTGAGTATGAACAAGTGGGAATCATAACAGATATCTTCACCTTGCTTACATACTCACATACATTTCCTGTGTTTTCTCACTGATTAGAACTCTCCCACTGCTCACCTTCTTTTCAAAATATATAGGGCTTCAGATGAATTTGGATCTTAACTTAGAACACTGAAATTAATCTCGGCCTGACGTCAAATCAAAGGAATTGTCTGGGTTTGACAATGTAGAGTAACAAAACACTGGAAGATGGAGTGCTGGAAATAATTTTGAGATAAATTGATATTCTAGGCTGTGAAGGTCTTCGGGATTAAATGCACACCACATTGTATTTGTTGATTGATTCTTGGTTGTGGCTATTTTTCTTTTGCAGGCACTGACATACTGTGCATTAACAACACGCAGAGGTAAAGGAAATGGTAGACTGAACAGTGTTGAAGAGCAAAAATCGTTTTCAGATGCAGTTGTGTTCTGGGAAGCGAGGCTTATGTGGCTGAGGGCACAAGATCCCAAAGTAAATGTCGAATAAGTTAAGGATGTATTCTGAGGAATTCAATCTTTTCACGTCTTTTCTATTTAAGAGTTTTCCCCTTATTCAAATCAGTTGCATAGAAGGTGCCATGCACAGATTTTACGTCCTTCAAAGTCATTTAATAAATATGATAATGCAACACTTCGAATGGGTCTTTTCTGCATAATTACTACTTTTGCCTTTGATATGTAAACTGGCTAATGTTAGCAAACTTTTGGTAGGTTTTGTCACTTCTGGCCACCGTTTAGCACTGTTAAACTACTTTTGAAGGATCTTCCTTTCACCATTGCTGTTTTTCTGTGTCTGATTCTAAAACATCCTCCAAAACTCTCAAGTTTTGCTACATGTTAGAATATGTTAGCTTTCAATAGATAGCTCTAAATTTTAGATTAGACTAGAGCTGCTTTGGACATTAAAAACAACAGCCAGTCATTGTCAAATGTTTGCTATTGCCATTTGTAATTTTTGGCTCTAACAAAGCTTCTTCTTTTCCATCAACATAATGATGATGTAACAAAAATGGACGCCATTTGGACAAGGTTAGGATGTTTACTTTAAGTTAATAAGTCACACAGATCATTTCCATGAACTGCTTTATTGGCATCTTTGTGAACGCTGGTAACCAGGGTGGAATTAGCATGTTACTGCTCACTTATACATGTTGCATTGCTGTTTGAAGCTGGAGGGAACACTGAATCTTGATGCTATCCTCCATGTTTGCCCCATCGTAGCAAATCAGTCATGCATTTTCCAATTACAGCTCTACAGTCACCAAGCCCATTCACAGTCACTAGAGCAGACACAAACAAGAAGATTAAGAATAAATGATATGACACACAATCACATCTCTAACCAGACCATGACAGAGCTAACAATACAGCCTGATTCTTCACATGAAAGGGGGAAAATCTTTTTGGGAATGGTGCGAGCACAAGTGGGAAAGAAGCACAAAGATTTGCGGTGATGATAGAAGTTGTTGTGATTGATTACATGTGATGTACAGCAATTAAAAGAAATTAACAATTTGCATTTTAATAACATTATTATCATCAGTTAAATTAATTCATTAGTCTTGATTAGTTTGGTATCGGTATGACAAGTGCAGCTCGATAGAGCGTGATGACACTAATAGAAGGCGGCGCAACAGAGCTGAGACAGATAGAAGGAGAGATGGGTGGCGATACAGGGACATGTATGTATGGGGTGCAGGATTTTATCAGCCAGGCAGTCTATAAAGACAGTAAAAATCTAAAACTGCCAAATACAAATAATAAAAAATGTGCTCGCGTTGGGATTAGCCCACAGATTTCACGTAGGGCATTTGGGATCTAAAGGATTTAGCGTCGGTTTTCCGTCAGTGGAATTTCCCTAACTCTCAAAGATTATTAACAGGCTTAAAGAAATAAATACATTGGAAATAAAACATTAAAATCAACTTCCTGTACCTGAATGGTCAAACACTACTCATTATGTGTCTTACAACATTATGGAAATGATTCTGCAGAGATAGAAGCGGAAGATCATTTTCGTTTAACCAGAAACAACCTCTGTTCAAAGCCACCAGACTCCATTAACAAAAATGGTATTGACAAATTAATTTTACATTGCAGGAACACAGGAGTCTACCGCTGCCTCATTGGGTTAGTTTGCATTGTTGAGTGACTTCGGTGAGTGGAAACACCACCAAAGTCACATAAAGAAACTGACCAGTCAAGGCAGCGGTAGACCAGCAACTTCCTTGCTCTGCAGTTTAAAATCACTCCAAATCAATTTACTTTTAAATTTCCTTTTTAATAAAATCATCTGTCTTTGTAGGATCTTTCTATAATAGTGTCAGGTGCTTAAAATAACAACCTGAGCATGTTGGTGGCAGAAATAAGCACTTTTAGTGTTCAGACGTCAATGGTGCACAATTGCCCCCCAAGGATTACGCAACGTAACGCGCTTCGTGGCTTGAGTGCTCTCGCTCAATACTGGACCAATTTCAAGAATTGTTGCCACTTAGACACAAAAATTTGGGGAAAATAGGATCAAGGTGGAAAACTACCACCTCTACTACCTTTCTGAGATCTTCTTGAAAACAAGAAGTGCAATCTCCTATGAGGTAGAATCACCAGAATTTTGTTCCACTCTAAAGTAGAATAAAAGACACATATTTAGGATTTAGCTTTTTAAGATATAAAATATTGTGACTCCCATACAACCACCAGTTATGACATGACCAAAACTCCATACTCATGTCATCTAATGACAATTAAATCATCTCGTGACAACTGTGGAGTCCATGAGGCGTGGCTGGAAACTATGGATAAACCACTATATTTGTTTGTCCTTTTATTATTATCATTATTTGTCCATGTGCAATGTGGACTGTTGAACTACCATTTATTTCAATGTGGAATATTCATTGGAGTGTGTTTTGCACTGTGGATGACATTTTTTGCATTTTTTTTTGCAATTTGCATCTTTTACCAATCGGCAGGTACAACATTAAAATGAACCTTTTCTGTTTGGTGATGAGCATCGTCCCTGACAAAAATCAGTCGTTTGAGCCCTCTAAAATGTTTGGTTGAATGTGAATGAATGCTAAATTAACAGCTGATTCTCTCAGTGAGAGGAAAGAGACATCGTCTCTGTAATCTTTTTACATTCAGTACAGCTTGTTCTAATGGGAGATGATGATCATTGCTTCCACCTACTAGCTCTATCTTCTCATCCTCGATTCCTCAATTTCCAATCTGTCCTCAAGCTAAAGTCTAACAGATTATCATCCCAGTCACAGCTTTGTGCTACTTATGCTACTCCATCTGAGGACAAACATTTATTTTTGTAAGGCTCTGAGTGTTGCTTGGGTGTTTCCCAAGTGCCCAGGCTTATAGGTAATTAATTAAGTCAAAGGAAGGCTACGCTAATTCTCTCTTACTGATTATCATCAATTAATTAATGGTTACATGGTGAGATAAGACAACAGTAGCCTCTGTATGGAGCAATAACCCAACGATTATTCAGCCAAAGACTGGAACAGCCGAAAATACTGTTCCTACTCTTGGGAGCTCCATAAACAGTCCAATCTGTCTGGGCTGCAGCACAGTGTGTGGTGCCTGCATGAGCAATTATTTGTGTGCGTAGGTCTCTTTTTTTTGTGTAACACTAGCTAAACAAGCATAGTTGGATTAATCAAACAGATAAAATAAAGTAGCATATGTTGGATATCTGTTAATTTGACCTAATCGTATAATAACTATATAAACTGTAACTGTTTATGCCACAAAAAAAGTCTAAATTAAACCTGAATAGTGGAAGTAGAAGTGGAGGTTAGTCTGGAGTCTATTTAAGAAAGAAAATGGGGAAGTTGGGCTGTAATAGTTGGATTGAAGTGTCTTTACTAAAATAATGACAAAACTACTGACAAAAAATACAATCCATGAAGCAAATCAATTCTTTTAGAGTAGATTAGAAGACCATGCAAAGACGCAGATAGACATGAATTCATGTCAAATTTGGCGTACTTTGCTTATTAATATAATATGCATAAGTTGAAAATGTTCAATTTTGAGCAACATTTTTTGGGTTTTGGGGGGTTTGCAGAGTTTTTTGTGGGAAGAACTGGGCAGAGTGTAGGAATAAAGCTGCGGGTGAGTGCTGGAGACCTCTGGAGGAAAGACCCGGTAGCTCGGTGGATTTCCTCAGAGTATCTTTTCAAAACTTTTGAGATTAAAACGTGGATTTTATCGTCACTGTTGCTTCTTCACTTGACCTCCACTTGAAGTCCTCCAGAGCGAAATGAGACTGCTTGGAGAAAAAGCGAGGAAGTTGGACTAAGAACTGAAAATATGTCTGTTACTTGATTTCAGCAATTGGTTATGAAGTTATTGACAAACCTGACAAGATTTCAAGAAGTCGTCATAATGCTGTAGTTATTTGAGCATCATTGATCTGTTTATTGCAGTTACGTCACAGCAAAATGTTAAAATGTTTCCAGATTATATACTCTGTGAATTAAACACAAATAATTAAGTTAAGCGAGTACCACGATTGTGTTGTGAACACATCATAAAGATCTCTTTCACATGCACTTTAGAGACTGTTCCTAACTTCAGCTCATCAG
Source organism: Miichthys miiuy (assembly GCA_036365135.1). Taxonomy (NCBI): domain Eukaryota; kingdom Metazoa; phylum Chordata; class Actinopteri; family Sciaenidae; genus Miichthys; species Miichthys miiuy. Next base: position 2,952,752 of record CM071618.1, read on the forward strand.
CTTCCATCTAGTGTCAAGTTGTGCAGAGTTTCAGGCTTCAGTATCAGATCAGAAATGGCCCTATCAATTATTATTGGATTCCTTTTGTACTGAACAAAGTCTGAATCAAACGATTAAGAGCCAATGTTTTATTACAGCAACAAAATTCAGATGCAGTTTGTACCCACCCATCAGATCTATAGAAGAAAACACCACTAAAGGAATTTAACGATCAGGCAGTATAACGACGTCTTCGAAGAATGATCACTTACAGCCGGCTTCACAGCGAACGTTTGAAAATGTCCGAGTATGGATTCATACATTTATCTCTCTGACATTTCTTTCTGCTATACATTCACTGATCTGACACCGAGCCAGGCTGAAAAGCCACTGCACAGGACTAATATGTACGTTCTCTGGTGGTGTACATTCCTATGCTTTGTACTGTAACGGTGAATGTGTGTGATTACGAGGCGTATGTCCTTTATGGCCTGTGAAAGCCTGCGTGTGTGCTTTCCCGGGCTTGTATATCTGCTGTTTGACTGCGTGGGTGGATGGATATGTGATGTGTATCAGTAGTGACTGTCTGTGCAGAGAGGTCTTCCTAAAAGGTTTGCCTGCACAGGAAGAAGCACAAGACTGGGAATACCTTTCCCCCCACCCAAGATCAATAAACAGCTTAACCAAGTATTTCACAGCGTGCTCCTGAGGGAGCCTCGGCTACCACGCACATTCGAGAAAACCACCGCTGCAGCAACCAGGTCCCCCAACTTCCTCCTAAGTAGCAGAATTGATATACAGCAGTGAGATCTCCATTCATTTGTGGGGTCATTTAAATCATTATTGCCATTCCGGTGCTTGGGAAGGGTGAAGCAGTCGCTCCAAAGTAAATGGATTTCACAGGCTTGAGGAAATTGAACGGATATATTCAGTGAAATGTTTGCGACGGGGGAAAATATTGAGCCAAATCGGGCTAAAATTTCCTCCGGGAGGCTCTGTTGTGTTTGTATTCGGTGCGCCAAGGAGAAAGTTTTATGACAAACAAAGTGAATATATTTTACCTGTAATGGAGTTGAGCACAAAAGTATTTTGTGCGTTATGTTTATATGACGTCTATTTCTGCTAATCCAGCAACGAAAGCCAAGAGCTGACAGGTGCTCTTAATGCACCGCTAATGGTGAAGCAGAGTGCCAGTTTGCAATTTTCTCCCACCGACTGATGACTTGGTTCCTCTCCTCGGCTGTGAGTGTCCTCCGGTGTTTTCAAATGATGATTTTTTTCTTCTTCTTATAAACAAACTTAGTAGGAGGACTAAGCTTCTGTCATGATGCACTTTTGGAATCCGCCATGTCTAAATGCACCTTTAATGAGATCTGGTCCTCTTTCTCGCCTTGACAGCCCACCAATAATCAGGTTATTTCAAACTGATCCCCCCAAAACCCCCGGCGAGCCGCAAATTAAAGACCTTTTCTCTGCACCAGAGTCTGCTATATTCAGCTGGCTGTCAAACACTACTCATGGACTATAGCTGAGCTGATCTATTTTTTTTTTTTTGAGGTGTTTAGTGGAGGCCAAAAATAGATTACGACATCTAAAACTGATGATTATGCTTTGATAGATTTCAGTTACCTTGTGGATTGAACTGTTTTTAATAATGCTTCGGTATTGGAATGTCTTTCAAGGGAATTCCCAGAAAGATTCAATAAGTGTATAATAATCACGATGAATGGCTTGTTAATTGTGTTTGACTTGATTTGGTCACCCTCAGGAGGAAGGCAAGCCGAGCTCAGTGGCGAGAGTGTGAGCGTAGACAATGACAAACGAAGGAAAGAGAGAACAAGTTGAGAGAAAAAAAGTACTTCAGGACTCGTGGACGTATAGAGCGATTTCTTTATTCCTGATCCATAAATGACCAGCTTGGCCAATTAGGCGATGATTTAAAAGGAGGGACCTCTCGACCCTGAAGACAGTTCATAATCACTGCAAAATCATTAAATGATGTGTGTGAAGCAAAGCGGATAGATAACAAGCTCTGATTCCTCTCCCATTACAGCTGGCTCGAGTCCCAGCAGCGAGACTCACCACCAGCGAGGGCCGCTTCACAGACTTTCGGAGGCCGTGGGTGACTTTGAAAGAGTGCTTCCACAAAAGCCTTTGCCTTTACATGCAGGGGAGCGCGCCTTCGGTTGTGCGACAAAAGTGCAATTTATAATCTATCTGACAACCCCCCCCCCCCCTCCCCAGCTGGCGCAAAAAGAGCATCACTCACGGCGGCCGCGCTTTGCATATTGCGAGTCAAAAGCGTTTAATGGTGAGATGTAACTTCCCTCTCTTCCCATTGATCATGTGGCAGGCTGCGACTCCCATGAGCTGTGTGCATTAAGGCCAGTGACAAGCGGAAAACATTACAAATGAGCTTTAGCAAATTTGCAAGGCAGTGTCACCTCTTTGATGTATAGATAAGTGGATGCCGGCTTCTTTCTCTCTTTCTGTTAGTCCGTTTCACTCTCTCCATTTAGTTTCTTCCCCCCCTCTCCTCCATCCATCCCCACCTCTCTGTCTGCCACCTTCTTTTGGATTAAACAAAACCGATGCGTGTGAAAAGTCGCCGCGATGAACACGTCGTCGTCTCTGATGAGGCTGAGGCTGAGCTCGCCATAAATCATACCCCTCGAGAGCAAGGTGGTGGGGTTGAAATTGTACTATGATAAATATTGAGAGGTGGAATGAGCAATAGTTTTGTCACAATGCGGGGGCGCCCACATCTCCTCCCCACCTCCTTTTTGCCATGAAATGTGGCTTTGTGATTGGGCCTGGGCAGAAAGCTGTAATTCAGGCAGACTACAGAGCTACAGTCGGGGATGCTTTTCGAAGCCACATGCATCCGGGATACAAAAGCAAAGTGATAAATTGTTATCCAGGCTGCGGATCATCTTCTTTTTTCACTTTCCTGCCAGACTTGGGAGACACGTAATTGAGAGAGAACACGCAAACAAAGCTAATGATTTTCCTCCCACTTTACATTTCTTTCCCTGAGGCTCTTGTCTGCCAAGACGGGCTCATACATCTTTCACTAAGTACAGCTCAGTGTCTGCTGACCCCCCTCACACACACACTAAGAGGCAGGGAGAGTTAAGATGTCTCCTCTCCTCTGACAAAAATAGAAGTCAGTGTCTCCTCTGCTGATAATCTCATATTGTGTGGGACTTTTTTTGAGTTTCGGTTTGTAAATGTCTTCGGGGGGGATTTTTCCTCAGATAGAAATATATTTACAGTCGGTGAGAGGACCAGGCATCCATGTAAAAATAACTGTAGTGAGTAAGCTGTGTGGCGCAGGAGTTCAAATATATCACATGTCTTGCTTTTGAAATATAGGATTGGCACAGAAGTTACTTTAACATCTAGTGAACACATTTTAGACACTCAGATTCAGAAAGCCACAAACAAACTGACCTGAGCGCAGAAATACAAGAAATAGGCCGCGATGATGCAAAGTCATGCTTCTTTTTATGGAATGAAACCTGGTAAAGAAATGGCATTAACACTCCTCAAAGATTCTCTAAATCTATACCGATACGTACTGTACAGGCAGGACTCAACTGATGCTCTGTGGACGTTTTCCAGATTTGAATCTTGAATAAAGAGTGTGTGAGTACACACAAGTTAAATACATGCAGTGTGATTTACTCACAGTGGCTAATATAGTGCCCGTAAAGCCTCAAACGCTGATGTTTGGACGTCCAGCGGTTCATTTTACAGTCACATTCTGGGGAAAATTGTGGGCTCAATAACTAAATCAGGAAGTGTATGAATAAAATTACAAAATGATACAACTTGTACAGCTGCCAACCTATATAAAAGGCAGAAATAGTGTAAAACTTTTAAGGGGATGTTGAAAAAAAAAAAACGTCCTGGAGGCTGAAATCTGTGCAGAAAAAGAAAGATGGAGTTAATGAATAAAAATATCAATAAAAAACTGAACAAGCAACACAAGCGACTCCTGTTCACACCTGCTATAAACACATGATCTGTATCTGGATACATTATCTGAATAATGACTTCCATAACATGGACTTTTGCATTTTACACCAGGTATTAACAAGCAGTCTTGATTCTGCCACATTCTGATTAGATCTCAACGGGCTGTGGGAAGCTGCTTTATGTATATTTAAATGACATTTTACGAGCGAGGACACAGCTAGTACTTGTAGCTTAGCCTGGCATGTAGCGGCAGAGGTAGGTTGATTCGTTTTTCTTAAGGATGTGATGTCCGATCAAGATGCAAACCAAAAGTCCAAATATCCAAATACAAACTGAACATTGATGCCAAGTGTAAATGAGGTTTTTCCTTTCAGCCTTGGCATAGTAAGCACAGAGTGTACTCAAGGACTTAATGATGCCACACCTGCTTTCACACCCACTGAATGAGCAGATGATGTGAACAAAGAAAGAAAAAAAAGAGCTACATGAATCAAACAGGCTTTAGCTCTGTTTTTTGTCAATATTTCAGACTAATGTCTCACAATTAGTTCATAGTCCTGATTCAGACCAAACACAGGTTGTTCCATTCATTTGAATGGGGGTGCTGTGGTGTTGTGGGCCACAGGCATTGAGTTGAGCCAGATTCAACTTTTGGAGACATGCAACCATGCAGACGTGGCCAATCTAACGATCAGACTGGTCAAACTTGACCTCCACAGTCAACCTGAAACATCACTGAAACTGAACACTATCCAGTTGGAGTTCATAGACTGAACTCTGATACGCTGAACCTGTTGTTTTTCCGGCTCGGTTTATTTGATGTATCTTTTGGTTTGAGAGAGAAAGACAGCAGTAGTTGAGTGACATAGACAGTGAATGAGAGTGAGTGAGCGCTGGTATCAAGAAAGCCAGAGAAATAAAAGTTCTGATTGTTTCATAGAGGTTACGTTCAGCACAAATTGAAGTCTGTGTAAAGGCAATTCAGAGATTTCTTTTAAAACACATAAATATGTTGGAAAATAGTTGCTGAAAACGTGAAAAGAGTTCAAACGGTTTTTCACCAGTTTTCAGTCTCAGGATTTTGTGGGCGGTCCTTAAAGGGTGGCTCGATGACACGCTGAGGCCTCCCTGAGCAGAGAGATAGAGATGAATTCATCTCAGCTCAGAGTGTTTCAAAGTTAGTCATGTCATTTTCTGAACTCATCTGACACGTTTCAGTCGCTTCAAAATGGCCGCTCGACTGCTCCCACGAGTGGGCGTGGCTTCAGCACATTCAGAGGACACGCCCCCACAGTCCTGGAGCTGAGAATTCATTTTTACCTGATTTTGACACCTAATTTCATAAACATGTTGATATTTTTGTCTGGGAGGTTAATAACACTTTCTTCTTTGGTCTGACAAACTCAGAACACAGATTTATTCTTACTTTACACAGACTTTAAACACAACCCATTACCTTCACTGGACTTTTTCTCTGATGTCGACAGGGGCTTTAGTTTGTATGTTGTATGTCATGGCAGGGTGGCTCTTGTTTTATAAGCGTGAGAGCCACAAGTTTGTTCCCTGCAAACAGCCACAACACGCATAAACAACCATGTTCGCTGTCAAAGTGTCTGAGAGAAAGACAGCGAGCACGAACAGTGTGTGATCGCTCACTGCAAGTCACCCGGCTAAACGTCTACAATGTAAAAATGTAAATCTGCATTAACTGTTCAACAGTTGCAGGTGTCATTATCATAGCAGAAAAAATGTTATATGTTATATATATAATGTTATATATATATATCCTCTGGCTTCATCATCCAGCTACAGGAGTTGTATGTCTGCTCCGAAGTGTGCGCTTCGCATTTTAAGAGCTGAACTTTGTCTCTGAACTCGAAGACCTTCAGTTTGAACAGACAGAACTTTAACTGCGTGGCACATTGTGTAAAGGCAAACACAGCCATTGAAGTGGACTGACTTCTTTTAGCTCCATTAACTGTGGTGCTCTGGGGATAAGATTGGTCTTTCGGCCAGTCCACCACCTCGATCCAGACTGAAACATCTCAGCTATCGGATGGATTGGCCTTCATTTCTATACAGACATTGATTGTCCTTGGAGAATCTAGTGCCTCCAGTTTTTATGGATGCATTTAACTATCTGCATGTATGACACATAATTGTATACATACGTTCATGGTTCCCAGAGGATGACGCCTAATGGCTCTCCTCTCTCTATTTTTCTCACCGTGACATTTGAAGCTTTCAGTGGAAAGTCTCTAAAACTACTGGATAGATGGATTTAGTACACAGCTCATGTCCCTGTCAGGATTCATTCTTTTTCACACTTTTCATCTTACAACATCCAAAGGTCAACATTTTCATTGAGCAATACACTGTTTTTAACCAGATACCTACAAAACTGACGACATTCCCATCAGCCTTAGCTGTAATTTGTGTTTAGTGCTAATTAACACACTTGTACGCTCAAACAGGTACACAACGTGGTAAATAATATATCTGCTAAGCGTTCTAGCATTGTCATTGTGAGCATGTTATTAGGATTTAGCCCCTATAGCCTGTTCAGCCCTCACTTCAAAGTGGCTAAAGACAATCACTCCCTGATGTCAGGATTTCTTACACTAAATTTAGGTGATTTGTCTAGTTCCCAACTGCCTTTCCATTAGCACCCCACACTTGGCCTGATTGCAAGGATACGCATTGGAAATACTTGCGTCAACAGCCACCGTCTATAAGGTGTAACAGTTGTTATAGTTGCTCAAAGATACGTAAGGTGTAGATATACTTTTGCTGCACGGGAAATGTTAAATGATCAACCCACAAGAGGTTTCATCTGTGAGCCTCAGCTAGTCACACACAATTTGTATTTTTATATCACAGAGGAGAGACTTTAAAGAAACGTGTGCCCTTGACACAAGAAGCTAAGGAATCTTTACCTTTAAACGCAGATGGTTTATTTATTAGTTAGCAAAAAGCTCAGCAGTCACAGTAATATTACTTAGATTCATATCAAAAGCTCTTAGATAACATAACATTTACTCCAACTTTTTTACGTGCATGGCAGTGATTCAGAGGTCTGGAGCCAGGCTTACAAACTGTTACATTTGGCTGTAGGCTACTGTTACATTTTGATAAACTGCTTACTCCCACACGCTTCTACTGTTTCAGTCAGTGATTCTGAACAGGACCGTTTGTTTAAGTGCTAGTTATGTTTCACAGTGCGGTGGAATAAAAACACAAGTAAATCCCAGAGTGTTCTGTCACATCAGAATAGAATATTTAACAAGGAGAGACCAGGACATTATTAATGTACAAAAACACTGTAGTCATGGGGGATAAAACTGATTCTCTCAGTTTGGAGTAATTAACTTATAAAATGTTAAAATGTTAATCAGATTGAGGTAAAGTTTTAATGCTGTCAAATGTTAAGAGGCTGCAGTCTTAATTTCCTCTTGGATTCAAAGTGGCATGTTTATGAAGTGTTGTGCTTGTATCCTTTTAATTCGAGTGTTTTGTTTCAGCAGATGTGCTTCATTCAGCTCGTTACGTCTGGTCTAACTCATTCTTACATGAGCTCATAAATGTCTCCTTGCGTGCATTTGCTCGGGCAAAATGCCCGCTCACAGCCGCCGGAGCAGTCAGTCAGTCAGTCAGTCAACATGTGAATATCAACACACGTGTTGCAGAACACGCGTATCATTTCATCAGTAATTAAATTCTGCCAGTGTGTGTCGGTGCAAGCGTGTGATCTTTCGGTATTTACGCTTGCATTCTGTCGTAAAAGCTGCTCGAGTGTGTGCAGAACACAACCTCATTGTAAATATTAAGCATATTTAACAGGATAGAAAGCAATTCCACCGAGGCTGAATTAGACTATAATGACCAGTGAGACAAATGAGGACATCACAAGGATACTTCTAATAAAGACTTAACGACCTGTTTTGACTGTAATGAGCATATTTTCTCAACAGGAATGGCTTCTTCTGCGTGCTCAGGAGAACAGATAGCCGGACAATCCCATCCCAGCGACTGCTTCTGAGGACAGCACTCACGCCAGTCTCTACTTAGCACCACAGCAATCATACAGCTAGACGTGCTGGATTTGACCTGACAAAGGAGTCTTATTACCCTTCCATAATTGGAAACGCCTCGCTAGGACGGGGCGCAACATCATGATTCCATTTACAATATTTACAACTCAATAAACATTTCGTTTCATCCTCTGTCCTTCATGCCTGTGAATTCCAGATAACACAGAGGTTAAAGAGAACACTAAATATAAATTGACTCAAAGCAGAGCATATGGAAGTGAGGACTGAAGGATCCCTTTGAGATTGCCACTGCTTTACCTTCACATTACTGCCAAATGATATTGGGTGTGAGGCTTGAATTAGCACTGAAATCAGGCGTGGGATACAATCAGGCTTTTGAGGGTCTTGGAGCTTCTGTGGACTTGTTGGAATGTCTGTGGACTGCTGACTGACTCAGAAATGAGTTGAACGCGTGCCATGTGCTTAATGCATGTTATCCTACAAGGACTGAAAATCCAACTGGAAACTCTTTAATGCTGTTGAAGCAGACTGTAACTGATGCATGGTAAATTTCTGGACTACATTTGTCGGTAGATTGTGTTCACATATTACTAAATGTGTAGTTATATTGGGAATATAAAGCCTCTTTACTTAAAGCTGTACTACTTATTTCTTATTACTATGTACCTACAGCACTAAGTCACACACCACCAACTATTTCAATGATTTTGGTGAAACTGGATCATATTTTATGGAGAAAATGTTTTCTGATGGAGTTTATCTTGGACAGTGAAGTAAACTGCTGCCAGCTGTAGCTGCTGTTGGCTAATGTTAGCTCAGTTTGTTAGCTGGGCTACCTGGACTGTTGGTGTTTGCAATGGAAGCAATGTAACTGGGCTGAGCAGCCTCTATGGATAGAAAGACCGAAGGGGGTAGAAGGTAAGAAGAGATAAAAATAGACTGACCAAGACAAGAGTAAACCTGGGACTGACTTTTAGTGGTTGGTGAGAGCTTGGTGAAATAAAAGGCTGAAAGACAGACGCCGAGCTGGGCTGACTGCTGTTGGACTAGTCAGTAATATTAGCTGGCTGCTTGATGTAGCTGCTTGACTTGTTTTTGATCATAAGTAATGTAATCAGAACAAATACTCGTGTACGGATGTCCACATTTAGCTCAGTTGCACTCGGAAACTGGGGGTGTTAAATCGTCCAAAAAAAAGCTTAGCTTTCATGAACCATGTGCTAAAGCCACCATTTGCTACCTGACAAACACCGAGCAGACAAATATTTCCCTCAGGAGTCGGAGGAGATGAGAACAGAGCTAAGTGAAGAGTGAATATTAGATTAACACTCATCATGTGACCAGAAAGACAGTTCCTAATGAATGCTAATGGTGCTCCATGTGTGCTTGAAATAAACAGCTTGTTAGCCATGTGGTGATTCTATGTCAAATGTTGTAATTTCAGCTTGTTTGCTGTCCAAGTAAACGTAGAAATACAGCTTTACATAAAAGTAATGGCACGATGTAATAATGTACATGTATCAGAATACCTATTGTGTAAATGATTTACAGAGCAGATTGAGCTGGCCGGAAGACGGCAGAGAATCCGGTGAATCTTAATAAAACACAATGTGCAGACTTGGAAATAATTTAACTATGTAGACTACTTACATAAACCCTAAACATACATAAATAAATGTTCTGCTTGAAAGCTTGATGTTCAGGTCTGCAGCAAATGCTTGAACCAAACAGCGTCATGGCCAGTCCAGTGGTTAGTGAGCAACACTAACATCAATACATAAGTATTTTGCATTGCAAATCAAGAAATACCAATTTTTTTTCCATCCGTCACCATAAATAAAACCGAACGCAACACAGCCAATGAAATTATGGCATCCCAGCGTTCAGACTGTTGGCCATCCATTATCTCACTTCAAAGTGTCATTTAATGCTTCCTATAACGTTCTGTGCACAATTTATTTACGTATCACTTATTGGCAATTTCTTTGTGTCGGCTCTGTTTAGAGCGGTTAGAATGTTTCATTGTCTCGTACTGCATGCCGGAGCACGGACACCTACTTCTTTATTTATGTTTTATATAATTCTGAGGAATCAGAACCACAGTATAATTTAAAAATCCAAAAACGCTGAGGTGGAAATAAAACATCAGCTTTTAGAAATAGACACATCTGTTTGAACGTGGCGCGTGCTTTTCATTTCTTCTTTTGCCAAATTTAAGTGTTTGTTTCTGCGCGCGCGACGCAAATGCAGCGGTGGAAAGGTCAGATTTGATCTCTTGTCCTCGAAGAAACCACGTCTGCCTCGCTTTTATACACTCCTGTCAGTTTTTACACTGGCATACAACGCACTATAGATTAAATCTGAAAAACACTGAGCGTAATAAGCTGATTGAAGTGCTCTAATACTTCTAAAAAATTAACCATCTGCTGCTGAAGCCGTGCCAGATAAGACAACACACGCTCATACAAATACACAAACACACACTCACACTTACTTGCTTGTAACCCTGTGTCTACAGTAAACTCCGAGTGAGGGCTTTGAGCGCTAACTGACCTGCTGTTTGGATCTACAGTGTATTAGTCTTGATGAGGATGCAGCAGTAGAAATGAGGGGCTTCTGCTGTGGAGGTTGTACACTACATTAGCATCTGCTGGGCCATACGATAGGAGATAAATCTGCAACAGGCGTGATGCATCTTCATTAAAGTCACCACTTACCACCTCTCACCTAAACTGCCAAACTGTCTCTGTAGCCAGATGCTGTTTTAAGCTTTGTTTTTCGTGTTTTTATGAAAAAAAAAAAGGGTGTTTGACATGTACCGGCGAGAAAGGCTGTGTGTGTTTCGTATCACTGCCGCCAGGTGAATTTAAACATCAATCTTGGTTAAACAATTACATGCTAAGATGGTAATTTACACAGAGCTTAGTGGAAGCGTTGAACAATTCAAGAATAGGCTCACTATCCTGCAGCTGTGACACATTAGTAACCAGTTTGGACATTTTTTCCACAGTAGAGTGGCTGAGAAAGTAGTCTTTGTCTTTGGGTGGAAGATCAGTCTTTGAATGAGATTGTACTTCTTTGACAAGTGAACAACTTTTATTGGCTTGTGAGGCTTTGATTGACATCGAGAACTCCCAGGGTGCTTGGATGTCATCAACATACATGTTTCGCTGCTTTTATTGTGATGATTATTGCTTTGTATTTGTTGTAGGAGCCCTCATTGTGATGCGACTATAAATTTGCTTGGTCAATTCATGATCTTACGGCACTGCGATTTTCTGAAAGTATCTGAGTAGGTCCAAAATAGCTCCAGGAAATTCTCCCAATCGTGCCTTCACAAGTCTCTGTAGTGCAAAAAATGCAACTGTTCTATTAATAGGAATGCAAATAATCACCTTGACTTACTTATAGTGACTTCAGGTAAGTACAGAGCCTCAAAAGAGGTGTAGAGGAAAATATTTTGGGGAGATGGGAGAAAGAATGACTACTTTCTTTTTCGTGTTTTCTTGCTAAATATTTTGTTTTATCCTTTTTGATAATGATTTGTGTTGGTTATTTTTCCTAATTAAACCCTCGATCAGCTGGTTTTGTGGCCACTTGGGGGCAGTAAAAACAAGCTGCATGCAACATCGACATAATATCACATTATGAAGTTAAAGCGGCACGGTTGTATCCAAAGAGTTTTTTACGCATTCAACAACATTTCTTAGCATTTATTTGTCATCATGACGTGTCGATCCATCTGGTGAATATTAGTCAAGTATTGATACTGTGATGATTTATTAAGTACCGTGACCTTTCAGTGGTCTGACGTTCCAGCCACCCATTCTCCTACCTATGACTGACCAGCATGATAGCTTCTGGGAACAAAGATATGTGTGCGAGGATACAACACAGAATATCTGATGAAAAGAAAGCCTCGCAGACTTCATTAGGTAGATTAAAGAAGCTGAGATCACCTGGTGAGACTGGTAGGGAGTTGGACTGATCAAGGAATATCCCTGATGTCAGATGATTTTCTTCAGAGGGAGCTATCTTTCTGAAGAACACCCCGGTCTCCCTCTGATCACTCCGCATCTCGCAATTGACATTTCGTCTGTGTGTTGGAATGATTAATGCACCTTCGAATTCATTTCATAGGAGCAAGGAAGGTCATGGATATTTGTTGCTGGACTCAAAGATTAGCTCTAACCTTAGCAGAACGTAAAAGGGGTGACATTCCCAGAACAAGAACAGCCATAGATCCTGGACTCCAAACATATGTTTGTGTCTTCAACTGAGGAGTTGAAAATGAGATGACTTTAAACAGTAAAAAAATCAATTACAATAAATTCATATGCTTAGTTACCTGTTAATTAAACTACAAAGCATGTACTGTACAATCCTTTTCTTTGGATGGTCTTCTATCAATAGCCCTTTGTCTCTTCAGCCGTGATGGAAATTGCTGGTTAAAGTTGATCAATATTTTTATATGAATAATGAGTAAAATGTGTAATGAGAAATGAGAAAGAGGTTGCTTGTAACATATCACCCAGTTCATTGTATTGATTCAGGCAACCATTTCCCGCCAACAGAAGACAGCTGTTTTCAGCGATAAACCCACTGTGTGCTACTACTGGAGCATCTAGCAGCTCGAGAAGTTTTGGAGTTGGTGGCAACCAAAACAGAGCTAAAAGGAGAGTAAATATTGAATTGGCATTTGTCAGGTCACCAGAGAAAGATTATATGATTGGCATCTGGGGTCCTCTTGCACGGAGTCCACCATATTTAACCACCATGATTCTACAGTAGCCCAGCACAGACAAACCAAATGCTATTTCTAAATAAGCCACGTCTTTCTCGAGTTTCGTAGCCACTTTAGTTTCTCTTTCAACCAGTAACCAGGACTTCAAGTCAAGTTGATGTTAAGCCAAAAACCCCAAAACATGTCTCAAAAGTTCGGTAACACCAAGCTTAAATGATATAATATATAATAGTGAGGGTTTTCTTTTGCATTGGGTGACCTGATACTTTTAAGTTGATGCTAACGACGCAGAAACACAGCTGAGTGTCTATACATCTTTCTCAAGGCATGTATTTTTTCTTGTTCAACACAACTACAGGTGTAACTTATAAGATGAATTGCAACTGCTGCCTTCCATTTAGATGTACCACATCCAGGACCCAGGTACTGGGCAGGACTTACTGAGACATATAAAGAATGCTGCTATGGTTAATGTTATTAGTTACACCTGTGCTTTTCCTGCTGGAAGGAAGGTCTGAGAAAATGTGGACAGACTGGAGACTAGCCCGGGAACAATGAAGTTAGTAAGTCATACTCAAGGTGTTGTTTTCCAGCTTCCTTTCCTCTCAGCGTGGAAAGCTTCTCGGACTGTAATCGTCTCCACATATCTTAGCAGCGAGAGGTGAATGTCATGTCCATGTATTGATAACGCATGCAGGGAATGATTTCACCGATTGATCGAATCTTTACCACACACATAATGCCCCAGTGTGAGATATTGAGTTGATGTATGACTGACGCAAAAAACAAGGTCATGCGCACTGTCGGACTTGCTCAAACACACTTCAGATCCATCAAATTAAATCCGATAAAAAAAAAAAGAAGTTTTCGCAATTTTAGCGGCGTTCTCAAATGAGGAGAAAAAGGGCAAGTACAGTTCAAGTTCAAAGCCAAAGGCTCATCTTTCATCCCATGGCACCGAGGGACACGTTTGTACGCCGCTGTAACAATGATCTGTCGGTGTTAATGAGTGATGAGCGCTGATTTATTTCTGCTGCAGTGCTGTGTTCAAACAAATCACTTCATAATCCAGTCTTATAATGTTCTGCATTATGACAAGGATACTTATATCAGTATTTATGAGTGGGAGAAACACACTTGTAACCAAATTACTATTTAGTCGCTGGAGGGTGGATGATTTCTGAGAATTTACAGAATAGTTTTTCAGAAAGAACATTTGTTATAATTATATATTATATTATTTTATATTTTGTGATGAACTGTGGGATTTTACTGAAGTTGTTACCAACAAACTAAAGGGGTTTGTAGCATTGTTTCATGATGACCATCGAACATGACCAGCACTTCTTGGCTCCACAATGGATCTTTTTCTTCACTACAGTACTGCCACATAGGATATGGACACAGAAACTCTGGCAAGTTTTTAATTAAGAATTAGTAAATCAGAAATTTAAAAAACAGGTTTGGTAGGATTTCACATGGAAGGATTTACCTCGGTGTTGTGGTGCACATCGGTCGAATTAAACAAAGTAACAGAAGTGCTGTAAAAGTCATGAATATAAAATAGAAATTTACATTTAAAATATGCAAAATATTGATTAAAGAATGTGCAAATGTTCACAGGATAAAGGTGCAGAAATATAAACCAACAGATTGCCGTTTGATTCAAAAGGAATGGACAGGAAATCGGTAGGAGTCCTGTAGGCCCACACAAATAAGTCTGTACTGATCAACTCCATTTGGCCTCTCTCAGATGGCACAACCTCGTTGACCTATTATGATGTAGTCGGCCTTGGATCGCACACTTTGAAGGAGGCAGCCGCTGAAATGGAACACAGCTATATCAGATCACAGCTGCCCTTGAAAGCTGTCTGTGTTGTGTACCACAGCAGTTTGACTGTTTCACAGAGGAGGCAACACGCGGCGTTGAACTGTTAGTGGTGCATTTGTTTATCGAGGGAGATAAAATGTGCTTCATGATGTTGTAGACATCTGCAACGTGGGTTTGATAAAATCCAGCTGAGTTCGGGGAACGTTTCACATGTGCATGTTGGATTTAAGGAGGATTCAGACCTAATATTGAACAACAGGGCCTTAATAGACCAACTGCACAGTTCATTATGAACATTACTTCCAAACCAGTAATCACAGCATAGTGTAAAGGGGCAGTTATAATGATAAAATACAACATGAACTGTTAATGTGAATTTTGGTTGCAACGTTTGAATTTAGTCTTATATGCAAGGCTGGGATATGTGTATGTGCTGGATCATTATATAGGCCTAATTGTTCACAGGCTACTATGTGTGATTAGCATAAGCAATTAACACTAGTAGTTAGCAAATTTCTTGGTGTGAGCAATTTACAGGCTACTAAAAGTGCTAACAGCTACGCTTATTGGTGGTTTTCTTCCAGTAAAATGTGTATTTAACAAGCAACCCCAGCAGTTCATGTTGTCATATTTAAGCTTTGTGTTGTGCTTGTGTAGTTAAAACATTACATAGGCACTAGTTATCAGAGTTAGACCTGAGACTTAGACTCTAAGTTGAGTTGCTCAGGTGTGAAGCTACGTTTATTGTTTGAATTGTTTGTGTTTTTGTACTTTGGGTGCATATGTCAAAGTTTTTTTGTTGTTGTTTTATTTTAAGTTAAATTAAGTTTATCTCAGGAGTGTACAGTAAGTGAAGTTATTACAGACTTGTTCACAGCAAAAAGAGCTAGCCAGTGGCAGACGAATGCATGAGCAATTGTGCACAGGTAACCTAGGGTGACCATATTTTCTAACCCCCCAAACTGGGAAAATAGATCGTAAATTCATACAAGCGCATTCATGAGCTAGTAAAATTCATGGGTGCAGTTACACTTTAAATAATAAACCATCCAAAATGACTGTGCTTTGTTTTTAGGGATGCAAAAAGAAACATTAATTAAAATAAGTTTTTTAAAACGAACCTAACAAATAAGTTTTATGAAATTATCAGCTGTTCTGTCGATAACATTCAGAATGAATTAGTTTGCAATTAGCAGCTAGAAATTAATAAAGAAATATCATTTGCTAAAGCTCCCAAAAACAGCTGACAGGCAACGGGGACAGTTTTGCTATGGGAGTGGGCACAGCCAAACTGACCAGTCCCGACATTTATAAGCAGATGTGGACGGCTCCATGCAGCATGGGGCACAGTCACATCTCTATTTTGTTGTTTGCACCACAACTCCATGCATTGTGAAGTTAGTCAGTTTTAAGAAGCTTTTCTTTATGAAATTATCCAGCTCATATACATATGTATACAAGAGAGAGAGAGAGGAGAGTGAATAAATGAACGAGCAGTGCTGTTTTACTTTTCCCGAAAACTGAATCTATTCATCTGTATCATGTTTTCATTTCAAACAAATGTCTAGCAAATGCCATACACGACAATAAAAATGTTCTGTCTGCATAATTATGAGGATATCTCTGTAAAGGTTAACAACACTTTATTCAAACAGCCAACAAGACAAAACACAGACTCTGCATTTATTAGAAAGACACCTGTGCGAGGTTATCAACAGTAAATTTAGACAATCTACAAGTTTTCATAGCAGTAAACAGAAGTGACCTTACAACAGCTCCCATGGCAAATTGAGCTTAATACATTTCACATAAACTTGAAAGTGTGAGTTAGTAATTCAGGACATTAAAATGCAGAAGATGCACCGAAGCAATCTCCCAGAAAGGTGTTGCCATCCAGAAAAACACTATTTTTTTCTTCTTTGTCAACATATTTGGTGAAAAGAAGGGCACTGCAGCAGTATTGTGATTCCACACACACAGTTATTACTTGTCAGTCAAAGTATTTCCAGCATAGTGGTGTCTTTTTCCTGGGAATTTCTTCTGAAAGGCTGTTTTTCTTTTTCTAACCTGGATTTATTGATTTTATTCAAATCAGAGTTCAGTTGTTTCCCCACTCACGTTGCGGCCGTCATGCTGTTTAGGTCCGTTGTCCATGTGACTTCAATCCTTCCTCAGATTTGGACATTTTCCTTAGTTTATGTGCTTCTAAATATGTAAATATGCTACGTAGTAAAATTGTTTGTCCTTTTGTTTGTGCAATCGGCAGTTTGCACAAATCGACCAGATTCTCTATGCCGTTTCTGTGTCGGACTTCCGTCCAGTTCGATCTGCGTCCGTCAAAAATAGAACAGCCGTGTATTCTGGGGCGCTTCTGAACCAGACCGTGCCACTACACGTTGACGAGAACGACTGCGATCGCCACATCCGTGTCTGGTGGAATTCAACTCAGCCACTGTGCTTTTTACATTTGTTTATTGTGCTGTTTCCTTGATGTATTAAGGGAACTAGACATCATGTTCCAAGATAGTACGGCATTGGTTCCAATGCACAACGTGTGGATTTTTCATCAGCTGCATGTTAGCCACAAAAGATTTGCAGCCTGTACGACCAGCAATGATGTAAAAAAACGCCCTTCATCTGTCAGACTAGCCAACGTTCTGACTGGACTAAACAGCTGGGTATCTTGTACGTAGTTTAGGATGACACTTGGGTTGCACAGTGGTACAATAGCACTGTTGCCCCACAGCAAGAAGGTTTTTTAACCTTCCTGTGTTGAGTTTGCATGTTCTCCACAGTACCCCGGCTTCCCCGAAGACATGCAGGTTCATTGGTGACTCTAAATTACCCGTAGGTATGAATGTGAGCGTGAATGGTTGTTTGTCAACCCTGAGATGAACTGGTGAGTTGTCCAGGGTGTATCCTGCCTCTTGCCCAATGCTAGCTGGGACAGGTGAGCCTGATAAGTGGTAACAAGGATATGAATGATGTATAGAGTATGTCTTGAATAGGTACAAGTACGCATGTGATGGGAAAAGGGTCATAGAGAGCAGCTGTTGAAAGTGATGCTTTTCAGCACATCATATTCCTCACAGATGAAATCATTTATCCCATTATCTTCCCGCACCCAAACCAAATGCTCTCCCTCACTCACTCTCTCCTGCAACAAAGGGAAAAAAATAAATCACATGTGGAGGAATATCGTCCTCATTAACCTTTAATAGAAACTCAGCTGAGAAAGACAGACTGCTAGTCAGACTCGCTAAATTAAAAACTTGCTCACTTGGACTGAAGGAGTCTCCGTTGAGTGATTTTGTCTTTTCTTCCCTTTTGTTTTCGAGTTGAAGGCAATCTTAGCTCGGTTGGTGTAACTTCAAGAGTGCAACCATTCACAATCAATTGCATAAAGTGTTGTGCTACTTAAGGCATGCAGAAAGGTTTAAGGCTATGCAAAATTATTTAATTACAAAGTGAGACAGAGGGAACGACTGAAGCATCCTTCTGCCCTTTTTGTCATCATCTCTTTTACATTTTAAATAATTCTGTTGCGCGTGTTATCTATTATTTTTTTCTCAACATCTCGAATGTTTGCTTGTTTCTGTGACTTTCAGCGCATTCAAAGCACAGCGAAGACGACAGATTCTGGCGTGAATGTTGCGAGTTGTCGGCTTGCAGTTAAAATGTCACAGACTAACCAGGCAACATCAACATGAATATATTATTTACTGAAGTGACGGCGGCAGCACTGTCAACCAGACAGACATGACAGATTTCTAGACAGCAGAGGAACAGAATACATCCACCCACCATTAATTTCATCTTTTTATTTTTTTAACACACTCCATAGATATGATGATCATTTGAAAAGGTGAATATGATAACAATATGTTGATAAAACATAACAGAGCTGAGCATAAATCAGCAAATTGATACCTGGCACCTAAAGAGGACGTTGTAGTAAACGCTTCTGACTACGATACAATCTCATTCTCTTCTTGCTTCTTCCTTTTTGTGCTTTTAATAAACAGCATGACACTTTCCCCCCCTTATCTTGAGTTCCATACTGTCCTCGCTCAGTGAAGTCCAAGGTTTACAACTTCATAAAGCCAGAAGACCTTATAAAGATAACTATCCGTGCAAATATTAGTTTTTCCTTTTTCTTTTTTAAACCCCACTTGTCTCAGCCACAGGGCATTAGCTGATATCACACACTCGGAGGAATACTTTGCATTCAAAGTGCATGACACTTACCTGCATGTGCTGTTGTAGGTGGATGTGTGTGTGTGTGTGTGGGTGCTCATATGCTGATAGAGAATGTGCTCAGGCATGCTGTTTGTGTGTGAATTTCACTCTTCACTCACTTCAGTGTGTGCATATGTCACTGTCTGTAATTTGCACATGTAGATAGGCCTACCCCACGCACGGGGATGTGTTCCTGCATGAAGGCACTCTATATGTTGCTATACGCCTCAGGGATGAGACAGGGACAGAATGAAGCGCCACCATATGTGTGGAAATGCTGCAGCTGATCATTTCTATCATATCATCCTCTGGGCGTAAGGTCTGCAAATGTGTGACATGCCTCTGCTTCGGTGGATGTGCGCCAGTCCTGGCTAAACAAATGATGAAATGAAGCCAGATGTGAAAGAGAACAAAACAGCTTCCTGGAATAAAATAAATAAAGAAGCAGAAATGGAGTAGGAGAAAAAAAAATGCTATGAATGTCAGACAAAGTCACAGGAGAGTGCACCATCTCATACAATAGCGATCTCAATCCTACAAAGAAGAAAGAGCAGAGAGAGAGAAAGAAAAGTTACACTCCAATGGCCATGAAACTATTGATTTCATAGAGAAAGTCTGCTGGAAAAGCAAGCACAACTTCTCTGGGTCCTGACAAGTCTGGTGCCTGATCATTGTTTTTCGGGGCTCCGGCTGAATTCATTCTGTTGTCTTCATATTCGCGTGACAGTTTTCACACCAGCTTGCAAGAAATATCTCCACACCATTTGCTCATCAGTTTCCCAACGATGTGACAGCTCGTGTTGCGAAGCTGAAAAACGTATTAATTTCCTGTTTGTTTCCCAATATTCAACTGAATCCCAGCATGTGTGTTACAGTACTCTGTTGAGTGTGATCAATGACATCCAGCCATCCGGGGTCACTTCAGCCTTGTACACGCCGTGATTGATATGTAGATCGAGCAACGAGCTCCGTGTGACATCATTTCTGTCTCATCAAATTGTGATTGATGGAACCGGTTGACCAAGGTCAGGATCGTGATATTTGACCTCCACCGCGAATGTGCCAGAGAGAGATTAATGCACCTTAATAAACCAGTCACAGCCAACGCTGTTATGCAGTCTGACATACAGTTTCATAAATGGCAGAGGTTAACATGCATCTTTGCAAAGCTTTGGCCTCGCTGTTCATCAAAGGAAGGGTTAGTTGAGCAGAGCATGCTAAGAAAACTCCTGCGTGACAGAATTTCATGAACATACAAGGACATGTTCATTCTCAATCATGCCTTCCAGTCCTTCACAAGGCATAAAAATACACCGACGATCCCCTTGTGATTCACACTGTCACCACTGTCTCCTTAGCATGGAGACTATTGCCCTTTTTCAGCAGAGTGTGACACACAGCACAGCTCTACAAACTCAGAAATCAGGGAGGGATACACAAAGGTCAACGGCTGACAGGACTAAGACATATTGTGCCCTGAGGAGATCCTCTGAGGAGTGAGCAACTTACTGATTTCACCCTCCCTGGTTTGCACATTCGGGAAAAATCGCCATTAGTATTCAAGGACAACAGTCATGCTTCAAAAGTCATTTGAATAGGGTAAGATTCCTTTGGCTTTCAGGCTCCGTTAATGAAAATTGCTGCAGGCAAAAGCATATTACGAGCGTATTGCTGTATGGAGATAGAGTGCAGACTTTTGGACATTGTTGTTGGGACATCGATTGTGCTACAGGACATTCACAAAAATCAATACGTGTGTGTGTGGAGAAGGATCAGTCACCTTTCAAGCAAATGCCTTGATTTACAATGAATGACAACAAGGAAACCTTCGTTCAGCGGTGAGAGAAGTATCAGAATCTTTCGCTGAGGTTAAGCATCACTTTCACACAGAAAGACTGAGGATTACAATCAGAAGAACTAAATGAAATATTTCACTTTGAGCTTCACTCGATATTCCTACATCAACGAGGGATTAAATGACTACATGGAACGCGAGGAGGGCCGCGCTTTGTGACCAATCCGGAGAGAATTATTACCCAACTCTCAGATCTGCTTCAGTGTAACGGAGTTTTTAAGCCTCTTTTAGGTCATTGTTTTGTTTCACTCTCAAACACACTGCACCCTACTTGCTTGGCAACAAACAATTGAAACATAGCAAGTAGTATTTTTCTCAGCAGTTGATAAAAAGAAACAAAACCTTTCATCAGTAATGCTAATGCTCTCAATGTGGATATAACAACTATAACTATTGTGAGAAAACATGTCTGAGATCGGTGTTATTCAGCGTATACGGCACTACGGTTTTTGGTGAGGTTTTAGCAAGGATGATGGTAGAATTACATTTGTCCGATAGCTGCCAGTGCTAGTGTTACTGAGTAATTGTGTAATTAGGTAGACTGCACGCACGTCAGCCAAAAATAAGGTTAGGTGTAGCCTGTTGTGGAGATGTTATGCCCCCTAGTGGCCAACAAACAATCAATGCACCTTTAAGTAAAACTGCTTAAATATGTTCTGATGGTAAAGACTTTTTGTTGCCCACACTTCTTTTAGAGTATGTCCAGTGCTGTGGTTCAAAATATTTACTTGTCAGATGTAGAATGTAAAAATCGGTCAGTACTAAAATGTGCAAAGCACATGAACAGAAAATGGAAATACTCTTGTTCTCCTTTATTTTCCTCAACTGCATTTATCAAACTTCCTCATTCAGTCAGTACAAGGTTTGTTGCTTAACTCATTCAGCTGTGAGTGGTTTTATAATGCAGGGATGGAACCTGTGGTCTCTACTGTACGAGCAGTCCAGCTTAAAGTCTCAAAACACCTCACATCATGTCCAAATGATTCATAGGAAAGGCAGAAATACACAGATAGAAACACATGCTTCAGTGCTCGTGCATACGTACTCAAAGGGGCTCACATACATTCCCACACACTGTAATAATTCAGTGATTCACGAGCCCAGATGTTAGCCGACTGCCAAGAAAGGAGAGAGGTGCATTCATACAGAGCGTCGAGTTTCATCAGCCCCTATGCTATGTAGATGCTGTGTGTCTGAAAGCCTGAGGGGGGAGCAAGTGAGATGAGACTAAGATGCTGCTGGTTGACTTCATGTGCACTGTGGGAGAGGAGGAATAAAGTGAGACAGAGAGAGAGAGAGAAAGGCGAGGGTGTAGAGGGAGGAGAGGAGGTGAAATGGTGATAGAGAGATGAGAAAGGTACAGCAGGATGAGGTGAAAGAAAGAGAAGGAGAGGACAGCAGGTGAGACAGGGCGTTCACAGATTGCTGCTAAGTGAGAGATTGCAATGCACGCACTATCCTGTCTGCACCAGACGTGACATTTAGAGTTTTAAATGAAGAGCAGCGGTGTGCTCAGCCTCACAGCTTTGTTTGGTTTTTTTTAAAAGTCTGATTCAATGTTTGCGGAGGTCGGGCTTCAGTGCTTCATATTTCCTGCCTGTGGACAGCAGAAGATCCGTGTAGCTTTAGTAAAGATATTACCCGGATCAATCAGGGGTTGAAAGGTTTTTTAAAGTATGTGTACTTAAAGCTTTTAATTCTTTGGGTACTCGGGGACAGCGGAGACAAGTTGTGAACACAACTTTGGGATATCATCAACTTTTAAATGTCAACAACATCATTATTCATCTGTTTCCGTCCGTCTGCTCTAACATTCACACCATTTTAGCTCTGATTTTGACCTCCGCCAATTCCTCAGACATACCATACATATCCACGATGTCACTCATAGTCGTGAAGCTCAGAGTGTGTTGCCACCTGGCCTCCTGGCCTGATCCAAACTGGGCAAAGATGAAGTGGATTGTGGGTGGAGCTGAGGTGGGCTGAATGAAGTCTGGGAGCTCAAACAAGCCA
The DNA here is from genome assembly GCA_036365135.1 of Miichthys miiuy. Lineage (NCBI taxonomy): Eukaryota > Metazoa > Chordata > Actinopteri > Sciaenidae > Miichthys > Miichthys miiuy. The sequence continues at coordinate 2,975,446 of CM071618.1, forward strand.
CCTGTAACACCACCCACATGTCAATCAATTATAACTTCAATCCTTAATATAATTTGAACAGGTGAGTGTGGCACACGTGGAGATTAACTCGTTCTGTAACCAGCCAAGTGGTCGTTTTAGGGACTTCCACACTGGTTTCATTTCATAACACTAGTGGCTAACTATGTCCATCTGCTGTTCGGTGCTGAACAGGTAGAGTACGTGAATTTTTGTAGCTTTTTTTTCTGAAACACTGTCTGCTGCACCAAAAATGATGCTAAGAGAGTGGATAGAGTGAAGATAAGATAGAGTTTTAAATAAAAATATAGATTAAAGCTATTTGAAATGAAGCAGTGGTACAAAAACTCAATTACAAGAAAAAATGTAGTTATGTTCCGCACCATTTTCATTATATCAAACATCATTTTTCATCTGTAGTTTTCAGCAGTAGTGATTCAGTGTTACTATTATTGCACGGGATTCAAATGACATAAGCAAATCACCAAAAATGATGCACGTACCAGGAGACAAAAGCTGGTGCATGCATGCATTTCCTGTAATGTTGGACGACACTGTTTACTTTAGTGTTTCCATTAGAACAATGTGATGTGATGAATCCTCAACCGCATAGCAGCCACACGTGTCACCAAATCAACCAGGACTGAAATCTTAAGAACAAAAAGTCCATAAATATTACTACTTAAGATAAAAGTGCTCACAGTTCAGAATGTTTAATATCTGTTACTGGGTGAGTATTTGCTACTGAAGCATCAATATGTCAGCAGCATATTAATGTTGCAGCTGGTAGAGTGGAGCTTATGTAATCACTTTGTATACTGATGAGCAGTTTATACCAGTGTGTCACATTCACCATCTCTTTGTAAAATCTTAATTAGTAACTTAACTATAGCTGTCAGATAAATGTAGTGAAGTAAAAAAATACCATGTTTTCTCTGAAAGATGGTGTAGTAGAAGTAAAATAGAATTATATAGATAGAAGTATCTACATTTATTACACTTAGACGTGAACATTGGCAGGCACTGGATTTCTTTATGGTTTAAAATGGAGATTTTTTTTTTCTTACGTTAGAAAAACTAGGCTACTCAAGTCTAAGTACTCTCACCTGCATAACTTTACTTTTATTCTAGCTTATTCTGTCAAAACACGCTGGGTGTTCAGCTCTTATTCATCTTCTTGCTCTTCAGTAGGACTATACACAAAGCAGCAGCAGCAGCAGCAGGAGCGAGGATGGATGGATGGATGGATGGGAAAGCAGCAACATCCTTCTTGTGATGAGCTAAACATAGCGCCTTTAATTTATGTTTACTACCACAATGTGCGCACGGTTTCTCTCGTGCACCTCCAATGCATTGATGAAGCACGCCCTAACATTTGTAGACTGTGGTATTTCAGCAGTATTATGTAAAAATTCCACATGAATTGGATTTTTTCCTCATACACTGTAAAAAGAATTCTGTGGATTTTACGGTACGGTAAAAGAGTGTAATATTAATATTCTGCATCTTAAGGGAATTTATACAGAATAAAGTAATATTTTACACTGTTAATTGTACAGTAAATTGTCACATTTAATGGCATATTTTAGTCTAATACTGTCATCGTTTGGCAGTTTTTCATCGTAAAATGTACAGACATTTTTCAATATGGAATAATACGCCAACCTTACGTGAATCAACAGTACTAATATTAGAAAAGGTTATGATGAATTTATTATGGTAAAATTCCGGAAACCACTTTTTTTTTTATCGTATAAACTACTCAGAGTACTTTTATAAAGGAGTGTAGACCTGCTCTGTTTGAAAAGTATTTTCAGAGACGCACCGATTCACTTGAAACCGTCTCTCACTTTGCATAATTTCCAAAGAGATGTGAACGCGTGAAACTGATGTGTGATGTTTCATGCGATCACATGCCTACACGTGAGGATTCAAGTAGATAACTGTAGCTTTGGATCAAATACAGTACTTTGTCTTGATTGACACTGCAAAAAAGAAACTGTGGCACATTTAGTTGCAGCGTAAACACGGCTTCAGCAAATATACTCGGCGAGGAGGCTGCCGGCGTCATTCAGCTGCGTTTCAGTGCATGTGCTCAAACGTTGTGTCTCTCTGCTCATTAAGAGCTCGGCTATCTGGGATATTTACTGGCTCTGTGTCAGTGATTGTGTTTTCATTCAGTAGACGTCCTCCAGTCACAACTGTTTTCTCTCACACCGTGTGAGCCAAGCCCCGCTGCGACACTGATTTCCTGAACAGTGTTTGTGTCACAGTTCCTGGGAGTCCTGTCCCTCTTCAGAAACAGACATGATTCTCTTTTCCAACAGCACTAATGGGTCCCCTGTTTTCTCCTCGTCGCAGCACCGGCAGCGGTCTTTACAAGTTCCTCTTTGGGGGGAATCTTTTCTTTTTTTAGTCTTTTCCTGCAAACGGAAATGTGGAGACGTAAAGAGTTTTGCATCTCAGACCGCGTATCCGTGCCGTGATGGATGTCATGTTTCCTCTGGAGGTTTTTGTTTATGACAGTCACTATCCATTTCAGTGCATATCGCCACAGCGCAGTGTGCTGTTACGTAATGGGCTTGTTGTTTTACACGGAATTGATTTATACACCTTTCTATAATGGATTTTTTTTTTTTTGTGTGTGTTTTGTTTTGTTTGGGGCCTTGCTCGTTTTCTGCTCTGACCTCAGGTTCTAATGCAGAATGAGATGTTATCCCCAAACATAATGAAGTGCTTGGAACAGCTTGCCAACCGTGTGACGTGTCCGCGCTGACATTTTGGGTTTACCCCTCTGGCAGTGAAAGCCACCGTGAAGAAAGGGTGATATGTCCCACTGCTTCATGGCAACATTAAAGCAACATTGCAAAACCTTTCTACCATTAAAGAACAGATTTTAAATCATTTTGAGGTGTCTTAGTCAGTCCTTTGTCTTTTCTTGCACTCTGTAACTTTGTGCGATCACCTGCGAAGCTTTATGTCACACGCCACCAATGTTTGACTGATTTTGGTGAAACTGGATCATATTTTATGGGGAAAATGTTTTCTGGTTTTCCCTCTGATGTCGCATTAACTCTCTGTGATTTACAGAGTTCCCTGAATGGACAGTGAACTAAACTGCTGCCAACTATAGCTGCCGTTAGCTAATGTTAGCTCAGTTTGTTAGCCGGGCTACCTGGACTATGAGCTCATAGCACCATGAGACTGTTAGTGTTTGTACCACAGAGGTTTTAGATCACTGGGAAGAGGTTTTTAGGCCCTAGGCAGGGGCAAATGCTGACAGGGAGACAGTGTTGTGCCAGAACCGGAGCTGGGCAAGCAGGCAATGAGTGAGCGAGCAAAAAGCAGCCGGACAAGAGTAAATCTGGGACTGACTTTTAGTGGTTGGTGAGAGCTTGGTGAAATAAAAGGCTGAACTATTATTGAACTTTTCATTTTCAGGATTAACTTTTTTAAAACCTTAGAAACTTTATCTGCTGATGACCAGAGGAACGCGGCACCTCGATGCAGTTAAATATCAAGAAGGAAAAATAAATAATTTTTTACCGTTTTGGAGATGGGCGATTTCGCCTTTGGGTTTCAGTCTCTTCCCATCTCTGCATTTCTTTACCAACATCCATTACTTACTGTGTGTAAAAAGCTGCGATGGCTCCTGTCAGATCTGCTGTGTGTGAATTTACCCGTATTATCTTTAAGATGCCTGAAGAGTTCGGTTGTGTATATAAAAGTCCGAGCATTCACCTTGGCTCTCTCTCTCTCTCTTCACTACTGGTGCCTGTACCCCTTTCTGCTTTGGTTTTACACCTTCACAACACCTTACATCATTCTCAAAAATATTAGCATTCGCACCGTTGACATCATTGACTAAAGCCCACTTAAGGCCAAGGTTTTGCAGCGAAATGAGTTGAAACTTGCTGCTTGCTCTGGTTTTAAACATGCTGAAAACCTGTCAGTTTACACCCATGCAACTAGCGTGACGCCTCCAAAGCAATGAGTCTCTGTACTTCTGATTTTCAGGCTTTTTAGTAGCTGAAAAGGAGAAGATAGGTAGTTTCTGCAGTTGCAGTTTAAGACCAACCACTGAGGATGTGACACGCTGAGTTGCGTCAAAAAGTAGTTAAATTAAAGTCAAGTCAACTTTATTTATAACTTTATATAGGATATACAGAGAATTAAAATATTCCCTCATATCCCTGCTGCAAACAGCAATAAACATGAAATATATAATATAAAATATACAAGTTTAAAGGGATCTAAGAAAAATACAGCAACTATAAAAAGATATAAACAGTATAAATATGGCAAATACAGAGAGATGTTCACTGTGTGAATTGTTTTTGTTTTTTTGCAATCAGAGGTTTGTACGGGGTGTTTTATTTTGAAAATTGTTGCAGGCGTTGCAGACTTGCCCAGTGGAATTTAGCAGTGTGGAGTTGGATAACTGGACACTGTGAGTGCGAGTTAATTGTAAAACACTCTCATCACACTGCCAACACAAAAAGTGTCCATGTGTGTCCATGCTATCAGAGAGACAACGTGGTCTCAATGGTGCTGCTTTGAACATGCACTTGTGTCAAGTACACACTGAGAGGAAATAATAAATAATGAAGGCTGGTTGAGAAACAGGGTGGGAAGGTGTCACATCGAGCATTAGCAGTAAGTGCAGTGGGTCAATTACAGAGCACTGCATCGATGAATATTCCCAGCACTGCCTGCGCATCACAGAGCCCGTGAAACAACAGTGTGTTGTTACCTCGGCCTGTCTACTTAAACTGCTGTTTCCCCTCAGTAGCCTTGCTGCTGCATGAAAACAAGAAGACCTACCTTTCCTCATCGACCCCATATATCCATGGCGGACTTTGCAGACTCCCGGAGAATAAGCTGATGGAGTTGTCAGTCTCTACCACATCACACTTGATATGGGCTTGAATGCAGATGAGCCATTGACAAATTGCTTTTTGCCAGGAGGTTCACCCAGAGGTAAAGCCCCAGGTTCACTCCACAGCAGCAAGGGTGGAGTGATTTATAAAGAGGCAAAGACATGTCTTTGTCGGGCTTCTGGCATTGACAGGCGCTTCATCAGCGTCCAGATTGGGTTTCATGGTCAACTAGAAGGCAGTGATGCGTCAAGAGGAGATTGGCATCCTCTTTTCACTGCCTCTGCATTGCCTCTCTTAATGCTGTTTTTGACTGGCAAACACTTGGCAATGGGCAAGAGAACATGCAGATAAATCTAGAGTATGTCTACAAGGCTGACAGTGTGTTTTCAACAAATCCAGGAAAAAGACTAAACTAAAACATAAGTTTTGTCTAATATTTAATTTATACCATCACGAGAACTCTTGAAGTGTGTGATCGTGTTATTGAACTGCAGATCGACGTTATAAAATAGAAAGATGTCACTAAGCATGCTTAAATATGCTCATTCTTCATATCTTTGCTTCTCTTTGCTAATTATACCCAATTTGGACTTTCATTAAACCCTTAACGTTCAAATTCACCCCTTTTATTTCTGCTTAAGCATCTTTAAGGTCGGAAAAATCATTTTATGTTGCTCTTATTTGGCAAAACAATGTTTGGCTGCTCAGGACAGTATGAACATCTCCCACCGGGAGGTCAGTTGGAGTGAAAGAAACGGCTGTGTGTAGGATTTACTGGTGTAGTTGGTGATTGCGACCACCTTGCCTCAAGCTTAGTTCCTCACTATGAGGAACTATGACAAAAATGCTCCATCCAGAATCAGTGTTTGATTTGTCGTATATTTTTTTTTTGGCTTTTGTAGAAGCACGGCGGTTCAACATGGTGGACTTTGTGGATGGGGGATCTACGGATATAAAAATAGTGATGTGAATCATATTACATTTCATTTTTGCCTTTTTTCTATAAATAGAGCCCCCACATGCTGGACCTCCAGGATTTAAAGAAATGTTCAATGTGCCCAATAAATGGAAGGATAAGGTGGATCCATAGTGCAGAAACGGCTACACTGCCCCAATCCTGCAGTGTGGATCGTTTATATGCAGATGATGAGTTTTATGTTATGGAACAAACGACTATGTCAGACTTAGAAACTTAGCGTAATAAATTAGTTGTTGATTTTGATCTTTTAATGGTGATTGGTGATTTAAAAAAAAAAAGAAATCACTATGAAGATTAGAGTGTCTCAGAAAAGAAATAACTAGCCTGCTGCGTTCAAGTTGCACGACCGCGTTTTTTTTGGAACCATGTGATTGACTGGGATCCGAGGCGAGTGAAAGCCGTTTGGAGATGGTATAAAAAGAGATAATGACAACAGAGATGGTGGCTGATATACAAAGTGAGCGTTCATTTGTCACTTATCATGTCTTATCTCCCGCTGCGAGTCTCGAGGTAACGTGGTGAAAGAGGCATTTTAAGGGTACACAACTCTGCGCTGGAAGAGGATATTAGAGACCTTGTTAATGGAGGAGTGTGGATCATAATGAACAAAGGGAAAATAATGATTATCATTAATGGGCTTTTCGGGAGGAGGGCGAGTCAATGGGAAGGCTTTTCATTCGCCTCTTTAGGGCCACTGAAGAGTGATGCGTCTCTCAGTAGACTGTTGTTAATGTGCCATCAGGGGCTTCTGCAAAGCTACTGCAATGAATAAGTTTAATGATGTTTGTTCTCTGTGATGACACATCTACAGTGCTGGGTAACCACTTAGTATTAAGCCACCACTCAACTGCAGCCACCCATACCACTTACACTGTACTTCGCATTTTGTTATTCATAGTGGTGCGTAGGAATATATTTCATGCTATACTATTTCTGTCAAAAATTGATTCTTTCTCCGGGAAATTATAGATAATTATGAACGTTTTCTCGCTCTCTCTATTTTTTTTTTTTCTTACTGTCAGGAACCAGGCAGTGTGAGAATAAATGGATTCTCATTTCATTTTTAGTGCCTTGAATTTCAAATAATATGACCTTTTTAATATGCCCTCCCATTCTGCCGCTGCATGATGGTCCAGCGGGTTTTTGAAAGGTGCAATTGACAGGTGGCCACAATATGCCTCAGTCTGGATGGGCTTTTTTTTTTTTATTGAATTCACGATTTGAATAAGAATGAATCTGAGACCTCGAATGTCCTCTTCAATTTACGTCTCAAATGTAGATTGATAAAAATAATAAAGGCCGCTAATTGACTGATGTTTACACAAGATAATTATACGGATTAGAGTTAAGTGTTTTCACTTAACTCTAGTGTCGTTGCTTCTCTGTATTTCCTTGTCATGTCTCATATATCTTCCTTTAAGCGCTATTAATAAAAAAGGGAAGTGTTTCATGTAGAGCACAGCTGCATTACTTTAAAAAAAGGCCAAACTCCAAAGTCAGAATACATTTCTCATTTTTCCAACCCCGATTTAAACCTTGCTGCTAGATGCAAGAGCAGCTAAACACACGGTAACACATTGCATAGGCAGGATTTTTATGTGTTGTAACTAATAAATAAAGAAGCTTTGCACAGTTTGCATTACAGGGCTGGAGGTGCCGGCATACCTGCAGCTGAATTTAGTATCAGAAAAAAAAGAAAGTGTTTGTGTGTTAGTGGCCGCACACGCAACCCATAAAACTTTATAATCAAGATCTTTTATTAACATTGCCATGAGCAGTAATAAAGGATTCATGACAATATGCTTTTATGAGCTGAGGGTGCGGTCACTAACACAAATGCTTGTGTTGTATTTTTTTTTTTCCTGATCCTATCCAAGTTAGTTTAATGCCGCGTCTCAATTCATGTACTTCCATACTTACACTTGCTATTTTGAGCACATAAATGCATTTACACAAGGAAGCTGCTGGAGCTGAAGCAGAGACGGTGAATACTGGAATATACAAATGTAAGTTGTACATGTTCTATATTTATGTTTTGGAAGTCAAGTGTTGTGCCGATGCTATACCGGGTTGTTATCCGGTGAAGAAGAGAGTAAAATATTTAGATCATTCACGGTAAGTGCACAATGGCTGTACTACCCTGCTGAAACTAGCACACTACACACAGTGTATGAATGGAAATATCCCAATTAAGACACAGCAGAAGAAATAAACTTGAACACCCTACAGACCCTTCATATAGATGACTTCCTGACTGCATGAGCCACCATGGTGACTGCTCACACAGGGCATCAGTGGTTAGTTAGAGAAAGGAAATGACAACAAGAGGGAGAACAAAAGGTCAACTCAATTAACCTCATAGATGTGCTTACCATGCCGGAGTTTCTATAGACGCCATAATGACTGCTCGTTTTAATTGGTCATAGCAAGAGGGTTGTAAATAATACGCCGATGTTTGAAGCTTAAAAAAGGGGCACTGCGGATGTGTAAACATGGAATTACATGCTAATTAATTGATTGTGCTGATTTCAATTGCACAGAGAAACAGGATCCGAACGGTTAGAGTTTCTAATGTCTGCATGTTCACACAAAAATGCATGCTTTACTGCAGAAGCTGTCAATCATTTAATCCACATTTGGTTATTCATGACATAAAATGTATTTATTTTTTGTCGAGCAAAATGAATAATTCATTTAAGTTAAGTATCTCTTGTACTGTATGTGAGAGGAAATCTATTGAACATGTGCTGCCACAAACCAGTTTTCCTCTCTGAAATAACAGACAGAAGTATGAATCATAATTTCTCTTTTAATTAGAGTTTTCTATTTCTGTTATTCTGTGTATTGACGAAAAAGAAAAACACTGCCGCTAATTATGCACAAGTCCAGCACCAGTGCTGCTGCGTTCTGTAGTCCATTAAAAAAAAACTGTAACCACTCCAGCGCCGCTCATATTGACGGAGAAATCAGCATTCTCCTGCTCGGAGAGCCTGTCACACCGCGTTTCCATGTACAAGTGCGCATCGACCGTGAGGTCCATGAAGCAGAACCCCTCAAAACAACTCGTCGGAGGAGGGAGCGTATTTACAGAAGTGCTGTTAGCAGAAGTTGCCCGTCTGACTGCGAGCACTCGATACATAAGCAATGATAAAAAAATGGTATTTAGCAATAAGCTATCCCACGAGCCATTGGCGTGCTGTCAAGGCCTCGTGGGAGATGTAGTTACTGACTACATTGTTAAATCAGCCAACTCTTTGTTTATCTCATAACGGCAAGATACTCTGAGTTGAGAAGCCACACACTAGCTAGTTCAATTAGAACTTGATTGGTTGGGAAGGTGCAAGCTACACCTCCATAATCATTCATTTTAAAGCCTGCTTGTGACTTCCAGCAGCTACCTTGTGGAGTTTTCTTGTATACAGACTCTGTTTCAGTGTTTCTCACCAAAACACATTGTGTGCGTCCTTGTACCTTTGTATTTTCCTTTCCTAAAAAACATTTGTAAAACCAATTTACCGAACATTTAAAATGCTGAATCTGAGCGAGCAGCTAGCTGTGTTCGTCTTCTTCTTCTTCTTCCGTGCTTTTGCTGGCATGTTTGTGCATTTCTTACAGCCACTTGTAGATCAGAGCATTAATGTGAAACCATTGGTTGGAATGCATCGCACTGCTAGCTCATCTTGGCTGGCTGAAGGTCAAAAGTCAACTTTTGCGAGCACTGGTCTTCCTTTTTTTGTCAAACACTCATTACGTCTGCTGTCTTAGCTTATGACAGGCAGTGATGGAAGCTGGATTACCTGCTAATTGCTACTCTTATGTACTGTGCCATCGTACAGTTGAGTGCTGTCATATGCACAAGCACATATCTAGTGAGTGTTGTATTTGGTTAAGTCCAATCTCTCAGAGACTGATAACGGGAGCTGGGTGCTTATAGTGAGGAAGAGATTAGTCAGGTTTGATATTCATCTACAGTGTTCATCATCTAAAGCCGAGCTGGACAAAGCTCGCTGAATGCTAACACGCTCTGGCCACGTTGAGACCCGGGTTCTTCCATGGAATCGAGTTCAAGTGAGCTCTCAAACATCCCGTCTGGTCTGGTATATTCATAATGTATCAAATAGATGCACGTGCATGTTTGACTTTTGATATTTGGGACCCGCACGGATATACGCCTTGGAGCTCACTCGGCCGCAGCCACGTACAGATAGCGGGGGCTGGACATGTAAAATGCATGATCTGTTTAATCAAAGCACACATACGCCGGAGATAAGGCTGTCAATCAATGCGCTGGCTCGGAGGATGTATTGTAACTCCAGGTATGCTCACATAATGGGAATGTTGTCTAGTATTTCTACTTTATATGTTTATGCATCACCATAGAATGAATTCCCACATCCCTGTGAGTTTGGGTCATGTTGAACTGTTCCTGTTGCGAGCGCTAGATTAGAATATTTTACCGCTAAAAGAAAAGCTCTTGATGACAAAAGTGTCGCGATGACAGCAGATTTTTTACGGACTCGTACTCACTGTATTGTGTTTCGTGTTCTTGCAAGCTTATGCATCTCATACATAGTCATAAACGCATTTCCTTCTGTTATTCTTCCGTGTCAGCTGTCAAAGTTCAAAGTCTTTGAAATATTTCGCGGAGTCTCTTTGAAGAAATTTAAATTTTACATGCCCTGTTGATTTAAATGCAATCAGACAGAATATGGCTGCGTTTGCACAACAAAGGAGAACTCTTATGTGCCAAGTAAATACAGTATACGTCCATAAAAAAAAAAAAGGGGAGAAGTAAGTTTAAATTATTTCACTTGAATTATTCATGTTTTAGTAACACCTTCCATCTCTCATGGCCACTGGTAAGACCTAGAGCTTTTTCTGTGTGTGTGTGTGTGTGTGTGTGTGTGTGTGTGTGTGTGTGTGTGTGTGTGTGTGCTGGAGTTGAAGCACTGACAGCTCAAGCATGATTGTTATTTCTCAGAATTGGTGCCTTAACATTTAGCCTCCTTCACCATCACGGCGCGCCTCATTTGTCATAAGTTATTATCATTTTGGGCTAGGTGTGCACCACGGGTTACGACTTTGTGGGGGTTTTTTTTGGGTTAATTTGTTGCGATAGTGATATCAAGACTGGTGTAGATAACATTTTCGCTGTTGTGACATACAGAACAAACATGTACACAGCGCAGGGCCTCGAGGCTGCTTGTGCGTACTCTTCATTAAAACGTCTGCCATCAAAGTGTGTTGCAGCTACGCGCTACCGACGGCTACAGATGGAGTGTGAACCGCGTACTATGAGATGCCCCTGGCAACTGTGTCCTAACTCATAATAAAGTAAAAGAACGAAATAAATGCACACACACACATGCACGTATACATATCAAAGACCTGCGCACAACCTTCAAACAGACAGCCAGGCACACACACACACACACAAGCTGTAATCCCTGCCTCTTAGCCTGCTGTTGTTTTTCTCCGAGTTTTTCGGGGGTCTAAATGCTTGGGCCTATTTCGACAGCAGATGGGGGGGCACAGCTGGTGTTCCCCTGTGCCACACAAGTAGTGCCAGTGGAGATGGATGTTGAAGCCTAATGTATGCGGACACACAAAAGGAATCACACCGAATGAATTTTCTGACTCATCCCTGGTGCCTTTTGGGCGTCCGTGTGGATTTTTTCTGCGTCTGCCTAAGAGCTGTAGATTGGATTTCGGCTTTGTTCTGAATCTTGTTTAATGACCAGAGGTGCTCACGGATTCACAAGAACTGCTGTGAAACTCTCCCCATGTGGACATGAGATTTTTTTTCCCCCCCTCACATACATATTTATAGCAGAGTTTTCACATTCATTTATCTTTAAAGCTAAACTTTGACCATAAAATGAAAGATTTTAAATCATTTTGATGCTACGTTGATGCGTAATCAGGGGAATGCTAACGGTGTACAGAGCTGGTGTCGTGCCAGAACAGGAGCTGGGCAAGCAGGCAAAGAAACTGGGGCTCAGCAGGCTCTATGCACATAATGTGAGCGAAAAAAACCAAAGGGCGTAGATGGAGGAAGCTAAGAAGAAAAGGAGGCGTGACCGAGCAAGAAGCCGCCAGAAAAGAGTAAATCTGGGACTGACTTTTAGTCGTTGGCGAAGCTTGGTGAAATAAGCCAGACGCCAATATTGAGATTAAATTAAGGTTTAAAATTATGCATAATTAAGAACATGGCTGCTTTGATTGACAGGTAGCTGCCATTACAGGTGGCTTGTTTGAGCAACTAGGCTTTCAGCCTGCCTCAGCTCCAACGTCTTTATTTTTAGCCTTTTGTTCATAAAATTGATATTTGAAACTTATACTGTGCATTAGAGCACTTAAAGACAACTTAGAAAGGGCACTAACAATCACAATCCAACGTCACAATCAAATCTGAACAGAGTGGAACATAATGAAAGAGTGCATATACTGTAGTGCACTTAAACACAGTGGACCTTTTAGGGTCCTATCAATTGCTTTGGCAATTACTGGCAATAACTCAGACCTCAGAGGTTAAACTTTCAATGGTGGTTAAAGTACAGATGTTCAGACTGGAAATATAATGCCTGAAATACTCTAAAAACTTTAACACCTAAAGCATGCTAAAACAGATCTAAACACATCAACTTGGTCTCTCAGCTTCTCTTGCCAGAATGGTGGAGTTACACCTTCCTAATGAGAGGAACACCAGAGTGTGCCAGCCTTGGCTGATAAAGCGCCTGCGCTAAGTGTCAGGTGAAATCATGCCCTTTTGCTCATGTGTGTGGGCAGCTGGTGTCCTGTGATGCTGCCATTTCCTCTGGCCCTTCTCCGGGCCTCTTAGAGCAGGAGGAGGCTGGTGAAGGGTGTTTGCACCTACAGCTTCTCCTCATTGCGACTGATGAGGCAGACGACCGTTTCCCTCTTTGATCAAGTCAAAGCACAGCTGCTTCCAATCCACTGAAGGTGCGATTGATGTTAATCAGTTAATGGACACTGTGAGCAGACAGGGCAGGTTGACAGATTCAGTGTGACGGTATGTAAATGCAGGGAACAACAGATTAACACAAGATACATAAGCTATTAGTGAGTTTGAGGATGACTGTGACCAAATAGGTTTTGAAGCCGTCTCAACACCTTTGAACATTCAGGCTGTGTGGCTATGCAAGGCCTACCTAACACTACTTTTTGTTGTTACCATGTCAAACCTTCAGCCTTAATGGAGCTGTAGCTATTTAAAATGATTTAGACTTAAAAGTTTAGCTTGGAAATGTCACTTTCTTTCTGGGCCACGGTGGTAGTTGCTGCCTCAGTTTGTGC